>OY365808.1:7409478-7636978 GCA_959347315.1 Bimastos eiseni
GGGAGAGGAGAATGAAAATAGAGGGAAGCAAGGAGAGAGAAGGAGAAAGAAGTGAGTCTGTAATTACGATAGCGATATTGTTTGAAACTGACCCGTAGATAGCGAACTGAGGAGAAGGTCGATGCTCAGAGAGGAGAAGGGATTCATCCAAAAATAATTCTGGCTTTGTCCGGAAATAAGAGAAATTTTGTTTATAGTTTGCAAGTAAGAAAGAATGATCAGGAAATGAAGAAAGATTTAGAGCAAAATTGATATAATGTTATTGATGGATTGATAGACATACATAAAATTTAATGAATGGATGGTTAATAGATGAATAGATAGAAAAACAAATAAATTGATGGATAGATAGATAGATAGATAGATAGATAGATAGATAGATCGATGGATGGATGGATGGATGGATGGATGGATGGATGGATGGATGGATGGATGGATGGATGGATGGATGGATGGATGGATGGATGGATGGATGGATGGATGGATGGATGGATGGATGGATGGATGGATGGATGGATGGATGGATGGATGGATGGATGGATGGATGGATGGATGGATGGATGGATGGATGGATGGATGGATGGATGGATGGATGGATGGATGGATGGATGGATGGATGGATGGATGGATGGATGGATGGATGGATGGATGGATGGATGGATGGATGGATGGATGGATGGATGGATGGATGGATGGATGGATGGATGGATGGATGGATGGATGGATGGATGGATGGATGGATGGATGGATGGATGGATGGATGGATGGATGGATGGATGGATGGATGGATGGATGGATGGATGGATGGATGGATGGATGGATGGATGGATGGATGGATGGATGGATGGATGGATGGATGGATGGATGGATGGATGGATGGATGGATGGATGGATGGATGGATGGATGGATGGATGGATGGATGGATGGATGGATGGATGGATGGATGGATGGATGGAAGATTCAACATAGCATATGATATGAGACAGACAGTCAGAGACAGAGGCAGACAGAGACAGACATAGATATACAGAGGCAGACAGAGACCAACAGAGACAGACAGAGACAGACATAGATATACAGAGGCAGACAGAGACCAACAGAGACAGACACAGACAGACAGAGGCAGACAGAGATAGACAGTCAAAGACAGATATATTAACGCAGAGACAGAGAGACAGACAGGCAGAGAGATAATACATGGGACGCTCTCTCACAAATTGGGCTTCCATCTCATTGGCAATTGTGCGTTATCAGCACGAGTCTTAGAGCGACCGCTCCGTCGCTGCTTCTCCTACAATGAGTGCTGATGTTTCACTGGTGATTCTACTGAGGATGACTATGCTGCTGCTGATGATGATGATGGCGATGATGCTCTTGCAGATGCTATTCAGTGCTGCCTAGGGTGTGGGTGCTTCGGAATAATCGCAAACGTAAGAGTTGGCCAGTGGAAGAGACTGAAATGAGATGGGAGTAAGAGGATAAGGAGGAGGAGGAGAAACGGGAGGATAAGTAGGCAGATGAGAAGAACGGAGATGGAGGAGTAGCAGGAGAGGGAGGAAGTGGATGATAAGATCGAGAAGGAGGAAAGAGGGGAAGAAGTGATATGCGGACCGATCGATGAAAACAACAAGGAAGAGAAAGGACATGAATACGAAAGAATGGAAGGAAGAAGGAGCAGGAGGAAAAGAATGAGGAAGAAGGAGGATAATAATCGGGGGAATGCAGGAAACAGGATATAAGAAGAATGAGGAAGAGAAGTAGCATGAGAAGAGAAGGCTCTGAGCGGCATGTACATATGTACATGCACAGTAGCTGCATAAGTTGCAGTCAGTCTACGTCTTTTGATAAGTGAATACGTGTTGGATATGTCCGTGTGTTTATCCGCGTGTGTGTCCGCGTGTGGTCTGTGCGCGTGTGGCTGACTGCCTGTATGTGAGCGCGTGTGCGTGCGTGTCCTTGTGCGTGTCCTTGTGCGTGTTCCTCTGTGTATTTGTGTGCGTGCGTGCGTGCATAAAGACGCCCAGTGCATCAATATAGAGACCATAAACCATTTCTGATATATTCCGCACCGACCGACTTACTTACACATAAAATCGTATACGTATAATTCAGGTAGGCAGATTGAAGTCACGCATGCACTGATGTGTAATACTAGATAGCATATTATATACTATTACATGCACAAAATACAATACATGTATATATATGTATTATATATATACACTGTGTCCGGATGTAAAGGACCCCTAATGATAATATGAAAATAATAGCAAATAATCGTCGATTTTCATAATTCCAAAAGCGTTTTAATCCTGACGTATTTATCTAGTTCTGCAGAAAATATGATAGCTCCTGTCTTCCATTAATGACGTCATAACGACGTCATTTGCATCAAAGTTTAAGTATTGAGGACAGCCTATATACTTCATCGAGACAAATTTCAACCTCTTAAAAATGTTATCGATAACCGGCCATAATTTTAGTTAAGATGTCTTCCTGCATTTGAAATAATATTAGACATCAAGGTGCATTCGAAATGTCCGCCTTCGGCCTCAACACAGGCTTCTAGACGCGTGCGTCGTTGGCCAATCAATGACACGCAGATCAAAATCCTCTCACGCATTAACTTTGTAAGTTAAGGACATCACTATGACGTACTTTTTAACCAGGACACTCATAAATTGCAAATTTATGGATAAATATGTCAGGATTAAAACAGGAGTTTTGGACTTTTAGAAATCGACGAATATTTGCTATTTATTTTCATATTATCTTTAGGAGTCTCTTTATTTCCGAACACAGTGTATATATAGTTCAAAAGTTCACCTTCGCTCTTCGTGTTCACAGTCTCTGCCACAGATACGCTAGTTCACTCCTTCATCGCAGTCTGACTAGATTACTGTTGCTCACTCTAAGTAGGCCCTCCTTGCAGCTGGGTGGTTTGCAATGCCTGGACCGTGTCCGGCGTTCTGCCGTACGTCTTGTCGGGCGCATTAGTGAGTTTGACATGTTTCGCCTGTACTCCACTGGGTATAACCATCCTGCAGCGAATCTCGTACCATAACATTGCTTTGGTCTGTCGGTCATTGTTGGGTCTCGCCCCTGCCTATCTTCCCGAACTTTATACTTTAAGTGCACCGGGTCGCCGCTCTCTCTGCGCTACTGAGCGAGGCGCACTCACCGTCTCATTTGCCTCCACAATTGCTAAATGCTAAAAAAGTTCGTGTCTTCTCGGCGGTTGACCTCTCGCTCTGCAACACGCTCCCGTTTGCGTTGCGCTTGTCTTTCCTTCAGGGTTCACTCTCACTCTTTTTATGCTGTTCTTTTCAGCCGTGCTGCGTTCGAGAGCACTCCAGAGTATAGTAACCTGAATTGGAGCCATGTAAATCTTCGTAATGCATGAATGAGCATATATATATATATCATTGTAATATATATATATATATATATTACAATGAACAGGATCGCAGATCATTGTGCATACTGAACCAATGCATGCGATACATGCTTCTTTTATATAAAGTGTATAATACTCATGATTGTATGCTTATATATATATATATATGTATATATATATATATATATATATATATATATATATATATGGGTGTATGTCACACAGCAGGTATGCATTTATATCTTCCTGTGCGCTCGTTTCCTGGATTTACGAGCACTACACCAATGCCTGACAGAATCAGACACCAGATCAACCGAACCACCTATAGATTGGTCTAAGCTATTCTCACAGTCACGCAACCGATGTGGCTTTTGTTATGGACTTTAAGCAGAGGTGTCTGGCTGGGGGCCACACTGCCTCTCGTATAATCACCGGACAAAGTGTGCGTTTGGACGTTGACGTCGTCAATGGGCGGTGTGTTTGTTCGGCTGGTCGGGTGTTGCTTCTGTGTTGCTCGGAGACCTGTCGAGAGATTGATCGTCGGCCATTTCATGTTTCGGTGGCCAGGCGGCGCCAGTGTCCACGCGTCGACCGATGATAGATCGCTCGCCCAGATTTAGGCGCTAATTGCCAGACTACGTCTCCGATCATCATCTTCTATCTTTCATTTCGTCACTGACGCACCGTCACCGATACGCACACACACACATATATATATATATATATATATTGTATATGGATATTTTATATGTAATTTATGTATATAGAATTTACACAGGCAAATATATATTATGCGTATTATATACCTTCCTGCGATATGCGCTTAGGTAAATATCCCTATAGTCGTGATAAAGCCTACTCTGATATATATATATAAATATATGTGCCTCATGTATATATATATAGTATATATATATAGTATATATATGCACTATATAGTATATATTAGTATATATATATACTGGTGTATATGCATGTTTGGACATGCACATTAGACTAAATGTACATAGTATGTTTATTTAAACATTGATGCCATTATGCACTTTAAAGTTATATGAGAGTCGGAGATAGAGAAGAAGACAGAGAAGCAGATAGAGAGAGATACTTACGTAGACAGATGAAGACACATAAGAGGAGAAAAAGAAAGAGACCGAGTGAAAGAGAGACAGGAACTTCTAAGTGTTTGCTTTGTTAATTCATGAAGCAGACAATTTTCTAGTTTTAAACAGGCGAGCGAAAATCAAAACTTAGTCAAATCAGGCGAAAGGCAGTTAGCCAAGCTTATTTTCAGGTTCGTCTGACGCCAAGAATTCTGCCACTAAGCACTTCGCCACTGTGAGATTGGACATTTCAGATGTAAACTGTTGCGTTTTAACAGCAAATTAATTCAATAAACGAAAATATGATACAATACAATACAATTACATGTCGCAATTGTGTAGCGTATCGTATTGTATTTTAGGGCTATGATTGTATTTCAATTTGTTAAATTCTAGTTTCGCCTTATACAGGATTATAAATAATGATACGCTAAACATTGTCTTCAATTGACAATCTAGGATGATATCTAGGCGACGATGACGACTATTATCTTAAAAGTTGAAATATAATTATTGTGATAAAATTATATTGCCTGCTTCATTTGCAAATATTTACAATAGTGTTGCCTGCGTTTTGATTGTAGTCGTAGGCTCCAAAATTCTAAGGCGTCACTTCAAATCTAAGCAAGATCAGAACAAGAGAGCAACAGCTTATTCACTAGCTTATTCTGCAGTATGTATTTGTGGGTCTCTACAATGTGTTTGAGTCTGTTTGCATTTGTGTTTGTGTGTTTGTGGGCTTAATTTGTAAATGACTTTCGTTGCTGTTTTACCCGCGTGATTTGCGATGACGTCGGTGATGATTCGGCGCGAAAGACAGCGCCTCCTAGCGAGGCTTCTTGGTTTGCGTTCTGTTGGCTAATGGATTGGGGTGTGGCAATGGGGAAAACACCAGAGGGGCCCAGTTGAACGATTGTTATTGGCCGCTCTGCTGACTGGCAGATGCGATGTTCTAGGTCCTAATCCCAAGTCCACGGAAGATCGTGCGAGTAAATTAATTAGGGTAATCCGCTGGCGTTCTTTCGGTTGTTCAAAGTGGGAAGAATGTAAGAGAAAGACGCTGTGACTAATTACTGTCCTAACTTGAAGGTCACTAGATCAGGCGTTGCTCTATGATATCATAGATACATCATTGTATATTGGGAATGAGCTATGCCTGCATAGATTGATGGATAGAAGAATGGATTGATGAATGGAAATGAGGGTGGTGTATACCTTATCATGTTCGCATATATACATGTATATGCATGTACGTAACTGTGTAGTTGCGTTTGTATGTTTGTATGTTTGTATGTATGCCTCCATGAATGTATATATGTATGCATATATATATATATGTATATATGTATTTATATATGTAATATTACCTTGTGATTCTGCTACTGATTTGCTTTTGCCTTAGTGCAAACGAACTTCCTTGATTGGTTTATTGATTGATAGTTTTAATGACTGATTGACTGACTGATTGACTGGTTGACTGACGGATTGACTGATTGATTGGTTGATCGATCGATCGAGCAAACGATTGATTGATGTATGCAAGTGCGTGTTTGTTTATTCTTCCATAGATAGGGTCTACATTACAATGGTCCTGAACTGAATGTAAATGTGTGGAATCCGGCAATTACTTTGCACAGTCACACTAAGCATCAGAAAAGCCTAACAAATATAATTATTTATACACGCAGTAAGTTATCGAATTGCCACGTTATTGTGCATCGTCGTTTGGTTATAATTATCATCTATATCTGCGTAATTCTTGGAATTCACTAAGCCTACACTCAGCTGTTTTCAATGCATTTTTGCACGTGAGTCCTTAAGCTGTCAACTGCAGGCGTTTCAAGTTTATACTCTTGATAATAGTAATTAAACTATGTGACACCAAGATATATATTATTATTATATATATATATATGTATATATATACGCGCGTATTATATATATATACGCATATATATATGCGTGTGTATATAATATATACAATTTGAAACATGCGATAATAACACAGACATGCAGAAGTGAATAAAATTGCATTTATAAGAAGCAGGTATTTACATAAGTATCCCTGACATTTAGCTGCGAGCAAAAACTCGACTAATCTTAATGGTTGAGTTCAGGGTCTTACATTTGTTCTGCGCTTTTTCTGTCGTGAAACAGCCGTGGCGGCCAGCCTCTTATCAACGGCGATTATTTGCCGTCGTTGCCGAAACGCGTGGCCTAGTAAGACGACAATTCTCTCGGAAGAAGAATTCCGTTTCACTCTTTCGGTTTCACGCAAATGAAACTCCATCCTAACCCTTTCCCTCTCCTTCTTCTCCTTCTTCTCCTTCTTCTCTAAACACTTTTAATTCCTTAATCGCAGTCTTTTGTGTTTAGCTTTTTATTGGCGGCTCAATAATTGTCTAAAGCACACTAATCATCGCTCAGTATATTCAGATGACGAACCCATGGCAGAAAATAAGGAAGGACGGACGGACGGACGGACGGACGGACGGACGGACATAAAGACAGATAGATAGTCGAATTGCCTATGCCTTCCTTGCATTTGTGTTGTGTATTCATGTGCCTGTGTGTATGTGTATATGTATGCATTTATCCCGTGGTGTTTGTATGCATGACTACATTTGTCGGTTTGTATAGTATCTTTTATGCATGTATGTATGTATGAATGTACGAACGCACGTGCCTGTATGTTTGCATTTTTGTATGGATCTATATGTGTAAGCAAGTGTGTACTTTATTAAACCATTTGTCTATTCGCACTCCATGTAGTTGCATATACAACCTAGATATAATCGATGACTTATAAGAAAGTCAATGGACAGATAAATAAAGAGACCGCTTTGTTTTATTTCCTTTTTCTGGTTTCGACTGAGATTAAGTAGATTGGCATTCGGCGTATAGACATACGCAAAGGCAAAGGACGCACCGCTTCTTCCTATAGCAATTCTTTTCCCTTCAAAACGCAATTTGTAGCGAACCATCAAATATTTAGAAAGGCGAAGTGGATGGTTTGTTTGATAGGGTAGAGGAGAAAAACCAGTGCAAACGACGATTGGAAAGAGAAAGACGAAAGAGGACGAAAGGTCAGTGGGATGACTGATAGGATAGCTGGATAGGTGGAAGAATGAGGAATGGGATGGGTGGGTTGGTGGAAAAATGAGGGATGGACGATCAACTGGTAGTAAAGAAGGGGACAGTCGGATATAAAGAGACAGAGAGAGACACAGAGAGAGTGACTGAGAAGGACATAAATGCTAGTGAATGAGAACTGTAAAGCTCCTCAAGTGCAACAGAAATGGCGAAAATCCTATGCAGTAAGCAATATTTCACTTCCTCGTGCATTCAATAAAGATCTAAAAGTATATTTACTTTCAAGCGTATACGCTGTTCTTACCTTCGTAGGGTAATTTTCGGTTTGTATAAGTTAATTGTATCTTCATTTTTATGTAATGTATTTTTCGTCGCTGTTTTTGTGACTTCCACTTTTTAGTCTCGACCATCGTTAATAAATTACCTTGGTGTTCTTTAGTTACCATTATACAATGCATTCTTGCTCATTCTAGTCGATCGTTTTGTACTTTTTGTTTCCTCAAAGTCTACAAGACAAGTATCGGGCATAGACATACATGCACCTTGAGTTTAGCATAGCATTGCTTTTTCTAAATCTAATATACAAAATAATATACAAGCACGTACAAACACACACACAAACACAAAGGCTACTTAAAATTTATGTATTCACGTCACCATACGCTACAGATAATTACACAAATACATACATAAATATAGGTACAAATAACAGATAGATCTGGCCAAAAAATAAGAATTTACCGATGGAGCGGTTCTCAGATTAGCTTCCCGGGATCACATCAAGAGGGAATCATATTTATTAGTCATAATTTACGCAGCACTCAAATAATTATCCGCTCTTGTTACTCGTTGCTTAAGGACCATGGTTAAAAATAATCGATGAGACAGCTTGACGTTTAGATATAATTACGGGGACACACCAGACATTAGATGCAGAGTTCTGTCTCCGGTTCATATAAACGGTATGCTGAGCGAATAAACATTTTTTGTGTGGCGAAAATAACAAATCGTTTTCTAATAGTTGGCGTCAAATGCAGTCAAGTCTTAATGATATCACCTGCAGATGGTCATGATATGCATAATGTTTCAGTATTTGTTGTCACCTGGATGTCTAATAACAATAATAATAATGATTTAAATAATAATAATAATAATAATAATAATAATATCATGGGCGATAACAGCATAATGTGAAACATATATGTATAATAGTAATGATAATAATAATAATAATAATAATAATAATAATAATAATAATAATAATAATAATAATAATGATAATAATAATAACAATAATAATAATAATAATAATAATATCATGGGCGATAACAGCATAATGTGAAACATATATGTATAATAGTAATGATAATAATAATAATAATAATAATAATAATAATAATAATAATAATAATAATAATAATAACAATAACAATAACACACAAAATATTCTGAGCTAGAGAAGAAATACACTTTTGTTCCAATCGCTATAGAAACCTTCGGTCCCCTCAATAGTGAGGGCCTCGCCTTTCTGTCTGAGACTGGACGCCGACTTTCGATAACTACCGGTGACACCCGAGAGACAAACTTCCTTTTCCAGAACTTGTCGGCATTGATCCAACGTTTCAATGCGGTGGCTTTTCAGGGCACCATGTCAAGATTACAGTCCACTGACAAGCGGCGACCCAGATAATAATAATAATAATAATAATAATAATAATAATAATAGTTTTCGTATAACAATAATAATAATAATAATAATAATAATAATAATAATAATAATAATGACAATAATGATAATAATAATAATAATGACAATAATGATAATAATAAACCATCTGCAAAGACTATTCCAAAACAATGCCCCCTAATTTTTTGAATCCCGAGGGATCATATGTACCTCGGGGAAAATAAATAATAATAATATTAATAATAATAAAAATAATGACGACGACGACGACGACGATGATGATGATGATGATGATGATGATAATGATAATAATAATAATGATCTACAGCGTCTTCTTGAAAAAAAATATTATTTAAGAAAATAATAATAATAACAATAATAATAATAAAGACAATTTATATGGCACCATAACGCGGTCATACCGCTATAAGAGCGCCTCACAAACGACTAAAAGTTGGGATACGTCTTCGAAAAGAGATGACTCTTGAGTTTTGAATAGAAAGAGTCAATTGAGTCGGCCAATCTGATGGCGGGCGGGAGACCATTGCAGCATCTGGGAAAGGCGGTCACCGAAGCGGGTCTTCATCATCCGTTCGCTTGGGTCGGTCATCTGAAGCTATCTGAGCAGCAGACAATACCAGTAGTTGCGCAAGAATCTCGGATAATATGTCTGTACCAGTTCCACTCTTATTCTAGTATCATTTAGGCAGTGTTATATGCAAGACCTTAAACTTCAAGACCAAGACGAGACCGAGACAGTGAGGTACCGAGACCGAGACCGAGACAATAGGTTTAAGACAGTTCGAGACAATAAAAGACAAGTGATCCTATATAAAAGGCTGTAAAATACTAATGTATCAGTTGTCGGGAATAAGGTTCATTTATAATTTCAATTTGAAACTTAATTATAATGTATATTGTACCAATTCCCAAGAACAATTTTTATATTGCCGAGCTTTATTTTTTCCATATTTCTTCTTCGGCCTATCTTCTGAATAGTATAAAGAAAGCACGTCTGAAATCTTCTAGACGATTTTAAACAAGCAAATTCGATACCAAATACCAAACAAAATTATAAATTTGCGCATATCCTTACTCACCCTGAGAAACTCGAAGTTGTTCCGGTCGTTCATTCGGTTATGGGGACAAACCAATAGCCAATAGCTATTGTTTGTCAATGGGCCTATCTTCAAATTGCGTAAGCAATTTCAGGTTCTCTCTCAGAAATTTTTCCACTTTAGTACAACTGAATTGATTTCAGTATCATGTGACTCGCGCGTTGACCAGAATTAGCGTTTTTCGTAGATTCCGGTTTCAATTTCTAGCGCAAAATCTTAAGACATCTAACGCGAAACTTATCAAGACCGCTTGTTCGAGACAGAACAAGACATTCACTTCAAGACAGTTTCTAAAAATTCGAGACACTACCTCGAGACCGAGACCGAGACAGCAGGCTTCCGAGACCGAGACACTAAAAAACTGTCTCGAGACGTCTTCGAGACCGAGACACTGTCTCGAGACTATACAACTCTGCATTTAGGTGACTAGAATATGTCTGTACCAATTCTACTCAGTTTCTAGTATCATTGGGATGATTAGAATATGTCTGTACTAGTTTCACTTTGTTTCTAGTATCATTCGGATGTTTAGAATATGTCTGTACCAATTCAACTGTGTGTCTAGTATCATTGGGATGACCTAGGATATCCGTATCAGTTCCACTCTGTTACAGTTTGCTTTCATTCATCTGGATGACCAGTATGTCTGCCTCAGTTCTACTCTCTTTCTCTGCGTCTGCCCGTGGCTAGGGCTTTCTCTATATCTGCATCTATGTAAATACATATATTTATATAGCTCTTTTTCTGTGTCACTTTCGGTCTGATCAGCTATCTTCATTGAGTGTCAAGCCAATTTGCTTGTCCGAAAAGAGGGTTTGAAATGTCAGTAAAGCATTAACCAGTTCACCAGCTAACAAGCAAAGGTCTTTTTGGTCGCCAAAGGTCGAACGGCCAACTATACTATGGTTTTGTGCGATGGTTGAATCTGTAGCCCATGCGATTTTATAAAACGAAACGACTACAGGTTTAGGCAGATGAGCGGTTCCTATGTCCGATAAAAGGCACCGAGTGTCAAAGACAGGAAATAGCCCATTCGCTGGGTGTTCCCACTGGATGCATTGGACACAACTTTACTCAATCTACATGCACTTACTTACAGACATATATGCACACATACATGCACGCTTAATTACTAGCCAACCTTTCTACTACAGCACAGAAAGTCACTTCAACACAATAGCATTACGCCTAATAATTAAAAATCACAAAAACTGCTGCGAGCATTGAGCACGAGCCTCAGTTAAAATAATTTCACAGGAGCATATTCACTTTCAAACGTCGCTGAGATGAAATATGGACTGTATAAGTTTGCAATTCTGATCAAAAGACTTTCCACCGATTTCTTTAGATTGGACGCTTTGCAGTAATGTTTTGAAGTTCAGTCGCAGATCGGAATTCTCCCCATCCCAGCTATAGGAGTTTTATGAGCCACCAATTGAGCTGACTACCAACGAACTGGTACCAGCAAAATAGGATCGCCAATTTATCAGTTCTTGGTAGGCCGACATGTAGGCCTATCCGTTGTTCTGTCTCATCTGTCTGATTTAATTACGACTGCCCACACGAGTTGACAAACACTCCATCGATGCCGTTCATCTTTATTATATCCTTGGTGCTACATTGAGAACTGAAAATAATCATCCCTCCACTGTCACGAAAACTAATTATTTCTTGTTCTGTGCGTTTATTCCAGCTCAACTCTCAACAGTTTTTGGAACATACGGATAGCAACTTAAGACAGGAACCGGACAGCTGGAAAGTCTCCTAGTCCGGCGTGGTTTCTTGCAACTCAAAATACTGAGATAAAAAGACAACTGGGCACGTCGATTGTTTGCTAGCAGTAGCAAAACGTTCAGTCGTATTTGTACAAACGTGGCTTATTTAATCCAAAACTTGCAATGGAACCATGTCGCTGGAAAATAATAATTTTTCTTTGCTTGAACGAGGTGAAAATACATCGAGCGTTGGTTTGATTACTTACGACTTGATAAATTATCTCCGGATGTGAGAGAGATCATTGGGCAGATGTAACGAGTGGCAAAGATATCGGCAATTGGTAGATCTAGATGGAGACGTAAAAATAAGAAATCAGAGAAACTCCAGAAATAGGAATGCAACGGAACAAGAGATCCGATCAACGGAACTTGATGATCCAACTCCGAACTGTGTGAGTTCAGCGCGGCTACTCGGGATAACAACAAAGAACAAAAACAGATCTTGCTCGATTTTCTACAAACGATGAATGGAACACGCGTCCTTTGCTCACAGACATTGGTTCAACTCGCAATTGCGGTTTTTGCCAACGTTTATAGAAAGGCAAACGCTGAACGATTTGAAATGACTCGAGTGTGACACTACTAGGATCAAATACACTAACTTCTTCCAATCGGAAGAGAGTTGTCAAGAAGTAGGATAAGGACATGAGTTAACAAGACATGTCCTGTTCTGAATAATAGTCATATAATTGGCTAGTATAGGTCGTCTACTCATTATAATTTGTTAATCGAAGCAACTCTGCTTAGTCGAAGACGACGCGGTGATATTGCAAAAAAACATTGGCTGCGCAAGGATAAGAGAGAAAGAGAGCGTCGTATCTTGCAATGCGCCCCACGCTTTCCATCATTCCACTGCTGAACTTAACGAGCGAACCAGTTCGATACGAAACGTCATTCAGCCCGATCTCAAAGGAGAAGGACGGTAGCGAGACAGACATGGACTGCCGGATGTTCAACCTCATTCTTTACGTCGTCATCTTCGGCCTGATCTGCGTGTTCGGCGTCATCGGCAACATTCTTTCCTTCGTCGTCCTTCGCTGGGAGAGGCACAGCCACGTGGCCACCTTCCTCCTCCAGGTCATGGCCTGCGCCGACAACCTCTTCCTCCTGACGACCGGATTCTCCCAGATGTCGACTGCGCTGACCCTATACTTCAACGCCGACTCGGAGTTCGACCACCCGATCATGGCCTACGTGACGGTCTTCGTCTGGCCTCTCGTCCACATCACCCAGATGTGGACGATCTGGATCACGGTGGTCATCGCGTTCAACCGCTACGTGGCCATCTGTCTGCCGTTCCAGGCGCCGCTCGTCTGCACGATGAAACAGGCGAGGATCCAGGTGTCCGTCATCGCTTTCGTCATCGTTCTCTACAACGTCCCACGCTTTCTCGAGCACCGCATCGAGTTCGTGCTCGATGGAACTCAGAACGTAAGCGTTCCGGTGGCGAACTCAACGGAACTGAAGATGAACAATTACTACAACTACATCTATGAGAACGGACTGTACTGTCTGTTCGTCTACTTCGGTCCGCTCTTCATCCTAGTCGTCATGAACTCCTGTCTCATTCGCGAGCTGCTGAGGGCCCGTCGTCGGCTCATGACCCGCCAACTGCAGGCGACGATCGCCGTCAAGGACCACGAACAGAACCTGACCTTGGTCATGGTCGTCATCATCATCATATTTCTCGTCTGTCAGACGCCGGCGTTCATCAACCAGCTACTCTACTACGCCATAAATGACGAGGGCTACATCTGCGGAATGCCCTACTTCTACTACTACCACATCAGCAACATCGTCGTGTCGGCAAACTCTGCCGTCAACTTCGTAGTCTATTGCGTCTTTCGCAGACAGTTCCGCGAAAAGCTGCACGCTTTCTGCCGACGAGACCTGACCTCGTACAACCGATATTCGGACGGATATCCGCTTAAGTTTACCGGAAATTCGTCCAATCCTTCCGTATATTCTCGCTCGACGAGCATCCAGCTGGGAGGTAATCTAACGCTCGGTTATAATTAAACCACAAGTCACTACAGCTATGTCACGGTACATGTTTGGCGATGGTCGACTTAGGGAAGAAAAACTTGTGGAAAAGTTAATGTCGACCTATTTCCTTTAATTTCCTCGAGTACGAAACCGAGCCTTAATCCCATCCGTTGATGATTGGCCGTTAATGCCAGATGAGAACACATGCTGGGACACATATGGGTCATACTGAATCCGTCATGGGATTATGGATTTTGCGAATGGACCACATTTGGGCAAGCTGGTAAGACCCGCTGTCATCAACAATGCGACTGTCTGCAAAGACTGCACTACCATTCCACTGAACTTTGTTCAGTTGTACTGATAAGTACGACCAGCACCATTTCTACCTAAAATTTCCTCGCTGGTGCATAACAAAGCATAACATTTTCTTAACGTGCTAAGAGTAAAATAATGAATCCGAACAACCGTGGTACATGAGCGGCATTCCTGTCACAGTAGAAGGCGTACGTGATCTGCTGTGATAGGAATGCTACTCATGCTGACCTACGAAGAGAGGTTGTCCATCAGCAAGGACCATTATCTATCATAACGGGAGTATTATTTTTTTTTCTGCACACTGCACAGGCAATACTACTTTCACATCAGTTAGTATAGGTTTACCACTGCGCAGCGTGAAGCAAAGATCAGTTATTACTTGGTGAACGCTTAATGCAAATATCAGAAGTTCTTCGAGGGGCAACGGGATGGTAGTTTTTAGGAACAAACGGTCACAGCAAGGAGCCCTTCCAACACGTTGCGGTTAGGTGGACTTACTAATTATAATCAGCCTGAGCCCTCATGACACGGTGATCGCCATATCTTGTAATAGCCTCGTGCAAAATGACAATTTTATCTTCAAAATCTTAAACATTCGATGTATTTTCTTGAAGTTAAATAGCACAAAATTGGAGCAAATCACTTTTTATTAAATCTAAAAGCGAAGTCTCGTCTAATAAGTATTTTAAGGAGTAGAAGAGGCGAACCTTGATTTGCTCAAAGTTTAATTTTAGCATTATTACGTATGGTAACAGATTTAGAATAATGCAGGTCATTATAATTATTATTATTATTATGGCGAAACTATTGTTAATATTCTGTCATCTGACCTCAAATGACTTCATATAAACTGCGTATTTCACTCAAACTGACCTTTCCAAATAAAATTTAATGTCTAGTGGATAGAGTAACACCACGACCAATGATTCAAATATTCAATAGCCTAATCATGTGATGCATTAGGTTCATATTGCCGTCATAACACTTTATGAATCTTTCCACCTGCTACAGGCCAATAGTTATGTCTTCGCTTCTAGGAAAAAGAATAGACAATCTAGTTTATTTATGCTCTGTGGTTTAATTATATTCCGTGTACAAACGTTATAACAGGAAAGGAACATAAGACGAACGTAAGATTGTTGCATGGCAGTCGTTGGTACAGTTTTTGATTTCCGGAACTGTGCAGACGTTCGATAATCCGGAAATAAGTCGGCACCTGACCGAACGACCGACCGAACGACCGATTGTCAAAGCCGGTGAACAAGTAAGACAACTACGACGACGATGACGACGACTATGTGAGTGGACGACAACTAAGACGCGATTTGGATCAGAATCTGGAATTTTCCAGAGCCAAAACGACGGCTTAAACGAACAGAATCTGGCTCAGAAACCGAAGCTTGCAATCGACGCTTCCTCCTCTCATTACGTGACGTTGATGCCTCTGTACTTGAGTTAAACTTCGATATCCTTTCGTCGAGTCGTTTAAATGTTTTAGTCAAATGGTGTAGATATTCTGTGACATTTATTATTCCTTGTTTCTGTGGTACAGTGCACAAGCCTACATCCTAGGTCTAATATTATTTATATATGTTGTACTGTCATGTAGACACGCATAGGCTATCTAAAGCCTGCGATAAATCTACAGTGCAACGACAACTGTTTAGGCGTTTGTACAAAATGAATCTGTTGTAGACTTTTGCATAAGGTACGAGTTAGTTCGAACATTTGTTTGTGCACTTCGTGTACTTGATGATCTTTATTAGCAGAACAATATATATGGTTAAAGTTGGAGGTTTTTGTCTGCTTCACTTGTTTCATTCGTTCATTCAACCAGAGTCTGTATGTTAAACAGCCTCGTCTTACAATCTGACTTTCTTTCTCGAGACCTCTAGATAATCTCGACCCACCCATCCTCTCGTCTGTTTATCTCACTGTCTATATATATATATATAAGTATATATATATATGTTTCACAGTTGCACTTGTTTGTCTTTTTACTTTTACTACTTTTCTTCCGTCTACTTACAACGAAATTCGTCTGGGTGTGTTCTTCATTCCGAATGTGTCCGTCTCTCGTCGTGCGTGTATCTCCGTTTGGGTGTCTTTCCCTGTCGTTGTCCATCCGTCAGTCAGCCCATCCTACCTCCTTCCATCCATCCTTCATTCATCGCGGACGAGAGTGGATTGAGCAAAGAGCTTTTAGCAGAGTTTATAAACGAAAGTCTATGTAACCAAACGAACAACTTCCTAAACCTTGAATACTAGACTACATTGATGACGTCGACATAGTCCCAAAACACTAAACAACTTTCATGAAATGCATCTTCATTCACTGTCAACGATAATGCATCTTAAAACAGGAAGATATGTGAATGAGGGGTCATTAAATATAACTTGCTATCCTTGACCGCAATGATAATATATTTTACGAGGTTCCTGCATGGTTGAGCCTAACCTTAGTAAAAAATGCGTTGAGTGTGTGGACTTTGATTGGAATCCGCCGACAATAATAGATTCCTGCAATTGATCTAGAGTTAACAACGTCGCGGTGGTAAACGACTGTATAAATAGCACACGGTAAGATGAAAGAGTCTAAGATAAATGGAGAACAATGCGCATTACTCAAGCTCACCACAGGCCTTCCACAGCGGAAGTACAATTACATGAAGGCTAGCCGCGTGAACAGCCGATTGAAACTCGACATTGAACTCAATTACATGTGCATACAAAACCATTTCAAAGGTTCAGCATGATAAAAGACGTTCAAGATTACTACACACACGTTCAGGATTTCCTTTGGATTGCGGCATCAAATCAGTATTCATCCGCCGACATGGGTTACCCCGAGCGAGTCAATTTGACAATATAAAAATTGTCGTTCGGTCAAATGTTATTACTATTGAGGAACATGATTTAGATCATACAGTGGGAGCAGGCCCACCGAGAACTGCCACAGGGAACAAATACCCAAAGGTCCGGCGATTTTGGGGGCCAGGCCAACAATTAACTTATGAGAAATATCATGATCAATTTATGAAGTTTCTCATTAACGCTTTTTTAAATAGGATATTACTGACACTTTACAACCACGAGTTTAAATTTCAAGCATATGATGATTTTCTTAATTACTAGTAATACGAGGTTGGCACACCGCAGCCTAATTACAAGATATCTGATTTTCAATTGATGATGTAAAGTAAAACATGGATATTTTGGTGATATTGTATCAATTTAAATTGGTCTTCTATTAATTTGATATGCTTAAACAGTAAACGTAAGATACAGTTTTATATCGTCTTTAGCGGGTAGGAATAGTCAAGAGGCCTATAGGAAATAGGGAGAAGGTTATAAATGCCACTTGAATTTTACCTAAGAAGTTTGCCATAGAACGCTGTCAATTAACTAGTAGCCTATGCAATTCGCACGGTCAAAATTAACCAGAGCAACACTTTATTAATAACCCACAAAGTGAATTGTGAAGAGAATGCTAAATATATGCGCAATAAACAATTAATTTGAAAATCGGAAATTGTAATTCTAATTACGAATATTCATAGAGCGCCGTCGTTAGCAACGTACATCAAAAGTCTTTCGAAAGCCTGTTCTCAGTCAGCGTAAATTAAAACAGAACTAATGCTCTGGATTACTATTATAAAGTACAGCTTTAACTGTTTTTGAAAGCAGGAAAAGTGTTGGTCTCCTGAATGGTTACAGGGAGACTCTTCCAGCCCGATCGCCAGTTGTAGTCGTGGATGGCACACAAAAGCAACAGAGGATCGCAACTGCAACCTATTGGGCTCATCCGGTCTACATGTATGAATGGATAGCGGCCTGATGTGGTCCTAAATGATAGCATGATGTGCAGTTGCTTATACGTTAAGGCATCAAGATGCAAGCTCGAGTGTGATTGCTAGCCTATAATTCTAAGCCACTGAAGCTCATCTTGTATCGTAGTTGAAGTATGGTCTGAACATTTTCAGCTGTCGGACGTTTAAAGCTGAATGATGCAGCGCTGTAGAAAGTCAGCAAAGACGACATTGGGCTCCCGGTTGCCCTCCGTCTTCCCCCTTACAATGATCTATCTACCTTGTGTAAGCTGCTAAAGTTTTGGCCGTGGCTGGGCTGGGAGCACCTCTGAGTAGTTTCCCTTGAAGAGGCGCTATATAAATAATCGAAATGAATGAATGAATTGCAGATTCGATTCGGTTCATGATTAGACTTTGCGCAACAAGATGAGTCGGATCCTGTTTGGGAGACCGGCAAACATACTTCAGTTATCTTAGGAGGTACAAACTAGATCTTTGCAAAATCCCGTGGTGTGCCACGTCATTGATAGGTCTCTGTCAAAAAGACAAGACCTAGATCGCGGACCTCGTTCTTAGGCTCATCATCGTCCACAGTCTACACCCACCAACGAGTCATTGGCCCAATGACGAAGTCCTGTTTTGGACGAATTAAGCAGCAATGGATTAAATTTAATCCAGTCAGCGAGGTCACTGAAGCAGACGGATCGCAGATGATGGACGTCGCTGGGATGAGGTCAGCAAAAGGTCACAGACCTGTAAGTAAAAGGCGTTGAGATGACCATGCAGGCTATGCTTGGATATAATATTGGAATACCAGGGAACAGTGAACACTTATCTATATCACAAATGCAATGCACTTGCAAGAGAAAACATGCGAATAACTATTGATTTGAAATGCATGATTCAAGAATATGTAGAATTAATGTGATAACAGAAAGTTACAAAAAACAACGCATGTAGGTTATTGCCGAAGTAAAGTAGACATGCGATAGATTGATACAACACCATAGTACCATGTTTCCATATGTGTGTTTTATGGAAACACTTGCGGTCTAATCTAAGGCTTCGTGTCTCCTCCATGACTGTAAACAAGGGACAACATTTGGCTGTAGCATTCCAACTGCTCAGCGGTGGACAGTTAATTCCAATCATCAAACTGTATTAGAACAAAACATGCCTTAGATTATAGGCCTATATCGTTATTTATATACCTTTGTAGACTACATTGACTCGCACAATAAGGTCACTTAAATTGGGTATGTTATGCATACTCTGAAACGAATATTTTATGTATGCATTAATTACATCAGCGTTACTTAAATGTAGCATTCGTTGGTGTAATCATGCACAATCATCAAACACGTGTATCAATACATTATATTGTATGCATGGTTAGATGCATACATTCAAAATACAGACATGATTACACTCTGTGTATTGTGTAAGATTAATTATTTTTCATGTAGCGAGTTTACTCAGAAACCAACCTTCGTCGACATCTTGTGGCGACCGCAACCAACTACAAAAATGTTCTCTTCACTATACAAGATACAATATACAACATCAATATACAATATCAATAGGCAATATCAATATACGATATCAATATACAATACACATCTTCAATGTATATGAAATGCATTCTTGGAAAAATTGAAATGAACTTAAAATTACAGTAGCAGTAGCAAAAATAATACCGTAATACTAACTACTAAGACAAAAATAGTTTAAAAAAACAATATCTACGCGTTATTGTTAAGCAAAGTGATAATGGTCCACTTTTGCTATGTTCAGAGGCATGGTCATCCGCAGAGATCCCCTCCCCGAAGTCACTGGAGCAACTTCGTCCAGTCTCCCTTCCTTCCCGTTTTTAAACTCCCATAATTTCTAAAATTCCTCTAACAATGGTATATATCTCCTCCCCATATTTCTTCTTGAATGTAGCATTTGCTCTTAGGTACACATGGCGTAGGCCTATAATCTCCTGACAGGCCCATAGCCAAAGGTCTAAGTAAAGACGAAGCAGAACTCATTCCTGAACTCTTCCGATTACCGAGCTCTGCCCTACCTTACCGTCCTCTCCACTTCCATATTCTAGCCTTCCATCCCTCGTTGCCCTTACCTTCCTCACTCCGCGTACACCTTATTCCCTGCCTGGATAATGGTTAAAACATTGGGGTGCATAGCTGAGGAACCGAGTTCGAAACCCGTATCTCCGGTAAGGTTGACCAAACTTTCTTTTGCTAGGCGGCGAAGTTGGTCAAAATTTGATGCAAGCCTGTAATATTATTATAGCCTTATAGTTGCCCTGCATTGTGATAGTTAACAACGACGTTGTTAGATAGCGGCACATGGCAACAATTGATTACATAGATGAGAAACAGAGTTATTTTATATTCTATTATGCTATAATGACACGTGACTTACTTATAAATTGCATTATTTTGTATACTTTCATATTTCGAACTAACTTTTCTGTGAACTTTTCATCTAACGACGAATTAAATGGTTATTACCATTAGCAAGATATGTCATTGAAAGTTTTTTTTAGATGCCCAGACACGCTATAAAAGACCTCTGGGTAATACGTCGTTATCGCTTTTCGGCGTTTTGGCTAAGATCAAAGCGTTTACTTGTCAGCTTAATACCTGATATGTACATTAACCACGGTTGCGTGACGCCGATGTTACTGGCTATCGGCCTAGGCTGGTGATCAGATTATCCCTGATCCGTTATCCCTGGTTTTAGTACGATGTTGGCGTTGAGATGATGGGGAGAAGCTACGGGAGACGCTACGGTATCCTCCGGCTTCTCATTCTCCCCAGTGATCCCCACTGAGGGAGAAATTCAAAACAAAAATTTACCGGCGTGCTGGACGTAACGTTCCCTTCTGGAGAATCTCTGCAGAGTGGGTCTTCGGCTGTTTGCTAGGGTGCTCAAAGGGAGAAAGGCTAGAAGCTGAATGAAAACCTCCGATCAGCCAAAAAAACACAAGTTATTGCAAAGCAGAAGCTTGCCAGGTATTGTTAGACCGTAAGGTAGTGCTGTCCAACACGCGGATCGCATGCGGCCCGTGGGTGGATTTTTGGATTTTAAGTGTCCCGCTCGGGCTTGCAGAATTAGCAATGTTTAAAAATGAAGTAAAGACAAGTCACTTGCCTATTTTCGTACTTGGCTCATCAACATGATGATAATCACCATTGTCATTATGTCATTATCATAGCTATCCTCAAAAATAATCACCACGAACATCGTCGTCGTACCTGGTTTATTTTGTTACGGACGGTATATCACCAGTCTGCATTGCTACATCCGCATGGTAGGCCTAGAGCTGATCCGATTTCAGACCAAATGTCAGGTTCTCCATTAAGTTTTAACCGCGCCTCGTAGGTTGTTGTAGTGCTGCAGGTCCCCGATTTACGCCCTAGAAACACATTCCTTAATTAGTACTCAGAAATTTTCAAAACAAAATAGGTCATGGCGATGTCCATGACATCAGAATGCCAAATCTGTACAAATATTGACTTTATCTGCAGAAATAAAAAAGTTTCTCAGATCCCCGATTTCCGGGGTTTTCGGGTTCCCCGATTCCCATTTCCCCGATTAACCAATTAACAGCGGGGGAAGTAGTAGTAGTAGTAGTAGTAGTAGTAGTAGTAGTAGTAGTAGTAGTAGTAGTAGTATGCCTATTATTATTACCTTTATTCCAATATAAATACCTATTCAAACCTATCCCAACGGGCCTCAGTGGCTCTCCGGGTCATTTCCATCGCTCCCTTTGTACCGTTCAGATGACACTTCTAATGACAATAATAACAATAACAATAATGACAACAACGACAAGGATAATAACAATAATAATAATAATGATAATGATGATGATGATGATGATGATGATGATGATGATGATGATGATGATGATGATGATAATAATAATAATAATAAGGCCAAAGCTTCCTTTCAAAACTGGGACACAGACTGAGCGCCGTCACTGGGGAGCAGAGGGAGACGACTTTCCTCTACCAGCGCATCTCGATGATTATTCAACGCTACAACGCAGTTGCTTTCAAGGGAACTTTCGCTGCTCAGGAGTCCAACGAGCAGGGCTACTCCGGACCACATCACCATTAATTAACATTGAAGACCATAATAATTATTTTTATTTATAATAATAATAATTATAATAATAATAATAATAACAATAATAATAATAATAATTGTCTCTCCTACTCATTAATACCTCGCGGAAATGATAAAAATAATGGTGACTCTTCTAGCTCCTTTTGCATTGCTTTGCGAACAGGTGTAATATTTTCGGTCTATGTGACACTTAAAGGCATATAAAAAATATGGTAACGCAGAACGCCTCTGATATGATTTGCCTTTTAAGCAGTTTTATGTAAATTTCCATTCATATTACATTGTATTAGCAATATTAATAAGTCGAGGAATCAGTTTATTTGCGGCCGCTAAGTGAAAACCAAATCGTTGGTGAGGTTACTAAGGTCATTATTGAATACTGTCAAAAAACAGGTATATATACCTAGCGAGACAAGAAATTACAGAAATTACAGAAAACCTGTATTTTTAGCCATGAAAGTTTCTGAGCTACCTGAGAGCCATGAGAGTCAAGCAGACTGAAGCAGCGTAGTTACAGATCACTACGCTTCCAGTCTAGGAATTGTCTCTTTGGATGCCTCTTGAAGACTAAGATATGTTGTCCAGATAACAGAGAGAGACACTGAGACAAGAGGCAGAGAGAGACAGCGATAGAAGACATGAATTTGTTTCCTTGGGTAATGATATTTAGATTGAGACAATTTGACCTTGCCAATTAGCTGGATTGATTGCAGCGAAATAGTCTAATAGCTGAAAAATTCAGGAAAACTAGCAAACTTTAAGCAGAAAATAAGAACATTTAGTGCATGTATAGGTCTACGCACACACTAGTTGCGGTTACAATTAATTTGCCTGCTGAGGATTGGTTACCATGGACCGCCTTATGCCTACGGAGTGGTTTAAGACGACTTCATCTGCATGAACATCCATAAACCAGCTTTATCTGTAAGCTAACGTGTTTAGGTAGCTGTCCGTAATCGCCTGGGATGCGTCCAAATAGCCGCCGGGAACAACTAAAGTGTTACTACATGTCTGTCTCCTTTTTCCGTCGGAAGAATGGAGAAATCTAGAGTAGCAACGGAGGAGTGCGAATCATTTTGCCTAAACGAGACTATCGTTCCGTGCAAGCCTGGAACGATGTAACTGAGTCCTTCATAATAATTATGATGTGCGAAGGATCCGGAATCAGAGGGATTAATCAGACGCTCCTATATATATCCAGATGGGATATGATACTTATTCATAAACTACCGATGTTCCATGAATAGATGGCAGACAGAAATATTTCTTTAAGAGTCAGTTGGTTGCATATACAATCTGAGACTGATTGAGGATCTGATGACAGGATGGGTTTCATGACAGACAAATTTTTAATCTGTTTTTAGATTTAAGAGGCCGAATTTGAAATGGATCGCATAAATTACTGGTCGTTCCTTGAAGTACCCATGTCCGAGTAGTTGGAACTGTTTAGACATTAGCTAATAGTAGCGGCTAATTATGCGCCTTCTTTGGTGGGGTGCTAATAACAGGTAGTTCAGCTGTTGAACTAAGTCATATGTTTTGTTATGATAAGTCTATGCTTTTCGTTTTTCCATAGGGCAGTTTTCATTCGCTTTAAGTTTTACCTCTCACATTGTAAGACTAAAACCGGTCGATTTACTATTCCATAGACATTTCAGTCATAATGAATTAAAGTCATCGTCATCATCGCCATTATTGTCGTTATCATTTTCGTCGTCATCATCATGTATGTTCATGATAGGAAGGCCAATCCCTTATGCCACATTTTAATCTTTCTGTGTAACATGATAGCACGGACGACGCCAGAACCGGTGTAGTTGTAATATTACCACATAAATCAAAGGAATTGTCACAGTATTTTAAGACAGTCTGTTGCCAATCAGTCATTCTGTAGAAAAACGGAAGCAACTGAGTCTATTCGGTGACTCAGAAGCTCTACCCGTCGACCAGACCGCTTCCTCCTCCGCTTCCCCTGTCTCTTCCACTTCACACGTGGAATGCTTGTTCTGCCTTATCTTCACACTTGTACAACAGTATCCGTTCAATCCATGCAGCGCGTGCTCAGAATAGCCTCATTCCTCGTCGGATGCAACACTACCGGGTAGTTTCCCTGCAAATTACTCAGCCTTCATGTAATACAATGAGCTGAAAAAATGAAATGACGAAAACTGCTTGTATATATGTAGGCTGTTTATTCATGTATATATTGTATACATACATGTATATACGCTGTTTATAGCATATATACATGTATGTATAGGCTGTTTTCTTAGGACGTTGTTTGATTACCTATGGGTATAACAGTCGTTTCCTTCCTGTTTGTTTTTTTTACAAAGAACCTACTCTTCACAAGTCACAACCACGCTCCAGCCCTTCGTAACTTTCTAAGCCTGTGTCTCACAGAGCAACTGCTGTAGGTTATCGTCTGAAGTCTGCCCATCGTTCCTCCTCGCAGCCATTCCATTTCCCATTACATCTTTCCTCCCACTCCCCGAATCCTGTGTTCCGGTTCAGGTATCTCGAATCATCTCTGTATTCTAACAGCTATGACTAAACTATACCAAACGTAGGAGCTGAATGAAAGATGCTCTAAGTAGCCTACCGTTCCAAATGATTATATAATTTATGTATGATTATTTTCAGTTCATTCGAAAATGAATGAGCTGACACTACATGTACCTTATGATCAACATTGCAAGTAGACGTGACCCTCGTTCTTAAAAATTCTTACCCTAAGGACTGATTATAGCGTCTAGATCCGTTCTTATTTCGTGCTTTTGAAATATGTTACCATAAAACAATTTCCGTGGCCTGTGATTTATGAACATTTATGAGCTTACATGTATGTGCTAAATTGGAATTTAGCCAACGCTATGATAAGTATGCAATCATGTTTTGATATTAACCCATGTTAAGGCAAACGTGAATATATATATATATGTATTTATATATATACTGATATATATAAGGCTTAATTCAGATCGAACTATTACTCACGCTGCCTTTCGATGACCTGAAGAGAAACGAACAACAGGAAGAAAAGAGAAGTTGAGAATAACAAAGACAATATAGAAATTATAACTGTTTGGCATTTTGGAATAAAACCGGCAAAAAAATAAAGACCATCAAAATCAGTAAGAAGAACGGAAAATAAGAAAATAAGAAAGAGCAGGGAGTTCAGATTTCAGTAATAAGTATTGTCAGAAGGAAAGAAAAGGTAAATCGTGAATAAGAATGGGGTTCTGTACAATTGCATATGTCCAATGATCCGGGCAACTGGATTGATCTAGTAGTTTGTGAAGCATAAAGCTGCCACGTTGTTACGCCCTAATGGAAGCAGAATATAACTACCTCTGACCTATACGAAATTGAAGGTATCAATTTATGACTTAGTGACTTGGAATGAGCATGCAAATCAGGCGTTTGGGCTTCAGGGTAAGATCATTTATGATAGCTTATTTTCTTACCTGTTATCACGCACGCACGTGTATATGTTGCTCTCAATATACTGGCATTTGTGTTGAAGTTTTCAATCGAATTAACTTTTGAGTTTTCAACTCATCTTCAGCATATGAAAGCGAAGAGAATCGTTTATGAAGCGTCACTTTGGTTTGCGATGCTGCATTGGCAGCAGAGGGTTTACCCGCAGACCACTAATTGGCACTACGTGAAGGGGTCAATATCTGCTTGTAGTAAAACGAGTGCGCAAGGAAAGAGAATAATGTAGAATTTTTTAAATAATATTATGCTATATATGTGTGTGTGCACGTGCGCGTGCGTGTTTGGGTGCAGGTGCGTGGGGGGGTGTAATGGAATATAGAGCATCAATATTTATAATTAAAATGTCGTAATCAGTTGTATCAAAAGACATGACAGAGTTCAGCCCAAATGGTCCATACATACATACATACATATATACATACATATATACATACATATATACATACATACATATATACATATATACATACATATATACATACATACATACATACATGCATACATAAATACATGCATACATACATACATACATACATACATACATATATACATACATACATATATACATACATATATACATATATACATACATACATATATACATACATATATACATGCATACATACATACATACATACATACATACATACATACATACATACATACATACATACATACATACATACATACATACATACATACATACATACATACATACATACATACATACATACATACATACATACATACATATATACATACATACATATATACATACATATATACATACATATATACATGCATACATACATACATACATACATACATACATACATACATACATACATACATACATACATACATACATACATACATATATACATACATACATATAAACATACATATATACATACATATATACATGCATACATAAATACATACATACATATATACATACATACATATATACATACATATATACATGCATACATACATACATACATACATACATACATACATATATACATGCATACATACATACATACATACATACATATTTACATACATACATACATACATACGTACATAGTACATACATATATACATGCATACATACATACATACATACATACATACATATTTACATACATACATACATACATACATACATACATACATACATACATACGTACATAGTACATACATGTACATGCGTATGTGGGTGCATTTCTAGACACGTCCATATACATGTATACATTTGCGTCTCATCGTATGATTGAGAAAAATTATTAATGGAGCGAGACATCCCTGAGGATTAATATGGACGCAAGGCTAAATTGATAGAACAACAACTGAGTAGAAAAGACATCAAATCGTTTCAAATCCTGTCCGTAGAATCCCACAGAGAGATCTAAACCATGCATTGTGGCAGCATACGGTGATCTCAGCAAAGGTTGGTTTTGGTCTTGGAGAATGGGAGAGGAAACAGGCAGACAAACAGACAAACAGACAAACAGACAGACAGACAGATAGACCTAGATAGTTAAAGGCAGAGACAGACACAAAGACATATAAGGAAGACAAAGATTTCCAAGATTGTTGTCTTCTTTATTTTCCTGAACAACCGATTGCCTTCACATAGATAAGTTTATCATAAGTAGCACTAGAAAAATGGGCTATTATAACTATTATTATAATATCATTATTATTGGAAGTTGTGGTAGGGGAAGCTGTTGTTGTTGTGGAATCAGTGGGAATAGTAGTAACATCTGTAATCGCATTCATTATTGTTATCATTATTAGATAGTTGGCCCTAATAATTTATTAACGAGCAGTTAAACCATGCAAGGACAACAAAAGCGCCCAATTCAACGGTGAATAATCGTGAAGTAGACTAAGTTGTAACTCCGTTCAACGCTACTCAACGCTACTGTAGAAGTGTTGTGAGGATTTCGATTGGACCAACAGAGAGGCTATTAACCTCATGCTTAAGCAGACTTTAAGACCTATGCAATAGGGCTTCAATCAGCTGTGGTGATAGACTTCTATAGCGTCGGACTGTGTTTAAACGAGACCGTCGAAAGCTGGCTGGGGCAGTCTTTACGACTCACTAAGGAGAGATCTAGACTACGTTCGGTTTCCGGTCCAACGATCCTTAAACCGGATTCAGATGCGTTGCACATGACGCATCGATTTGAAACAACGTATCCCAAAGCGTCCATGCAAGTATATTAAACGCACACGATCCTCCTCTCAATACAGTCTATTGAGCGCCCGTCTAAACGATGAATAGTTTCATATTTCTATCATTTGCATTTAAATTGGCTTCTGTATACGAGAGGAAGAAACCATCGCGACGTAGCAGCTTGTCGGCTTCGATATTGCAAAATGCCGATAGAAAACTGAAATGACAGAAATATATATATATATATATATATATATATATATATATATATATATATAATGCACATGCGAACTCGAATAAGATGCGCATCATACTATAGGCAAAATGCGACTGCGCGTTGTATTAATTCTGTAGCTATGATATATACACATGATGTTCGATATGGGTAGACTATTATTTCATTAACAGCAACGATATCAATGTCGCACTTCCTGTTCATCACACAAAGCAGGAGATCTAGAGCTGGGAACTGTTATATGATCGAGACAGGCCTACGTCTGTCTTGAATTCGCTCTCAGGAAGAAGTCATTTTGTCTAAAGTTGCAAGTAGAACTCTGCGACCAACTGAGACGAAATAATAGCGCGAATCCATTTGATATCTCCTCTTGAGTCTTCTTACAGACACTCGTACACTTGAAGAGCGCATGTATAGGTCTAGACTACGTGCATAGGTCTACTTCTTCACAAGTTTGATATCAGCATTTCAGTCTGTATATGCATATATGAGCTTATACTGAGGTGCTACATGAAAGTTGAATCGTATTATTGACCTGTAAGCTTATAGAGTCAATAATAACCGATTCCGATTTTCAATAAAGTTACCATATTACGGCCGATTGTTCTATACGCGACCCCGGTTAAACAAAATAGGCCTACACACGTCTGTATATGTACGTTCTGTGTTTGTGAGACCACACTCGCAGCCATTCTACATAAATATAATAAATAGCTATTATTAATCTTTTTCTTGAAGACAATTCTGGCCAAAATTATATCGACGTGTTCCCTATTTGTTAGAAAATGATCCCAAATCAACGATCTACGTTCAGGCTTAGATCTGCTCTTTGCTTTAGGTAATCGTATTATCCCTGCTTCAGTATAGGCCTACAGTTAAGCGTTGACTACGAATTCCTCTGTTTAAATGAAAATCGTGACCATGCACATCTATGTATTTATTCTCCGAACCATATCAACGCATTCTCGTTATCTAAACTTCTAAAGCCTATGATGAAGCATACCATCACACGTCAAAGCTAACTAATAAACAGAAAACTATAAGAAAGGTCTCGATGACCCCTGGGCTTCTTAAAGCCTGTAGAACCAAGTCAAAATTGCACCTAAAATTACTTAAATGTCCCACCGATTCAAATAGGCAAAAATATACAGCTTACAGAAATAAGCTGAAAACACTTAAGATCTTGGCTGAAAAAAGGTTTTTAAAGGTAGAGCTTACTAAATACAGCCAAAATCTTAAGATGACGTGGAAGATTCTTAGAGACCTTATAAATAATGGTACCTCTTCCATTGATGGGAACATTAAGGAGTTGCGCAGGGGTGATGTAACCTTGGAGAGCCCATTAGAAATAGCGACTGAACTTAATAACTATTTCACTGAAATTGCAAACTCTCTGGCTAATAACCTTACTATTTCTAGCCAACAACCGGACAAATAAAAAAATTATATAAAAGCTCCTAACACTGAATCTTTCGGGCTTGCTGAAATTTCAAAAAATAAAATAATCGCAAATGGAAACTCCTTAAAACCCTCTCGTTCTAGAGGCGTGGATGACATTGACCCATCCATCATGATCTCTAGTTTATCTTTTGTGGCTACCCCGTTGGGCAAAATTATAAACTGTTCTTTCAACACTGGTATTTTTCCTACAGCCTTAAAAGATGCCAAAGTGATCCCTGTTTTTAAAAAAGGACTTAGGAATTCCCCTTCTAACTACAGACACATTTCTATATTACCAGCATTTTCTAAGATCTTTGAGAAAGCTATGCATACTTGCTACATTGATGAAATCGGTGTCTTTTTCCCTTCTCAACATGGATTCCAATCTGAAAACTCGTCTTATATGCCTCTCCTGATCATGTACGATCAAATATCTGAAGCTTTGGATAAAAACGAATATTCTATAGGCATCTTCCTGGACCTTTCTAAGGCATTTGATACTCATAATAATGACATTTTATTAAGGAAACTAATGAACTATGGCATCCGTGGATCCCAACTAAACTGGTTTAAGAGCTACCTGGAAAATAGACATCAGCTTGTTTACTGCAACTATACTTACTCCCCAATGAATCCTATTTGTTCTGGTGTTCCGCAAGGATCAGCTTTGGGTTCTCTACTATTCATCTTATATATTAATGACTTACCTTTTTATTCTTTTTGCTGACGATGCGAATTTATTCGCTTCCCACTCCTCTTTAGAAATTCTTATAAATACCATAAATGTAGAATAATATTTCTAATTGATTCAGCGCTAATAAATTGACACTTAATCTAGATACGACAAACTTTGTGCCATTTAGAGCTTACAGAAAATTACCACCAGCCCACGTGCCTGAAATTGAAATATTGGATACTCCTATAACTCAAGTGTCATCTTCTAAATTCCTAGGGGTCATTGTAGACCAGCATCTCTCTTGGAAAGAACATATTGATGCTATTTCGGTTAAAATTTCTAAAAATCTAGGTATCATATCTAGGCTATCTAAGGTACTGCCCGTCAAAGCTCGCTCCACTCTCCATTTCTCGCTAATATACCCGTACCTAACATACTGTACAATAATATGGGCCTCTACCTACAAATCCACCCTAAATAAGATAGGCGTTATTCAAAAAAGAGCAATAAGATTTGTGGCTGGTATTCACTATAATGCTCATACTAGTGAAGTATTCGTAGCTAGAGGGATGCTCAAAATTGAACAGATAAATAAGTTGACACTAGGAAGAATTAACTATTAAGTACTAATAGTAGCAGAATTTGTTTTTTTTGTTAGGTCGATCTGTCAGTTTGTAAATGGAAATAGTTTGTAAATAGAAATAGACGATCGACCTATCTAAAGACACAAAGTAGTTTTTGTGTCTTTTGTTAGGTCGATCGTCATTTTATAAATTATAAATCTAATTTTTTCAAAACAAAAATTGGAGCGATTAAAAATCGACCCAATATTTGTCCAAGTTTATGCTGACTGCTCTGAAACTAGAGCAGAGTTCCGAGTAGAGTTTCAGTTCATCCCTGATACGCTCGTAATGGCTTGAGAGATGTCCGAGTGCTATGGCTGTAACGATCCACAAGGGGATGCCAGCAGTTGAGCTTCATTTAGCTGTTGCCTTGCTTTGTCTCATTGCAACTGAGCATAGTGTGGTGTTGTCTGTCTATTCTGTATGTTACTTGTTGGTTGGAATGAATATACATGCTAGAGCTTGCCAGTTATCTAAGCATTGTTTTATAAAGATGAACTTGCTTAGAACTTGCATGCAGAAATGAACTCTTCGGTTTGCATGCGTTAATGCTTTTTAAATCTAGGTACTATCATTCATTCATATTACATACATATGTACGAGCATGAACTTTTTTCTGTTTTATTCTCTACGCAAGCTTTTTGGTGACATCAGACATGCATATGACCGAGACCACTTCGAGCGTCATGAAAGCGCTGTTAACAAAATTAATCGTCTTGACCTTGCAGTTAACCTGGATTGGAAGTCGTGACAAGCAGAGTTTCTTGGACTTGAAACTGTTTGCTCTTGTTTGGGGTAAGCATTTTATATGTCAATACGTTTTTAGTCATTTATGAGTACAAAATTGTTGCCTTGACTTCTTGCTCAACAAAGAATATGTCTCAATTTGGGGCTCAAGGTGTAGGAAATTGAATTGTAGCCACTCACAGCATTCAAAGTCAGTCCTTTTACCTTGAGCAGTTTTATCACCTTTTAACAAGGTCATCAACTTACCTTTGTCTGTTCATTGCTCTCATTCACCTGTCATTTTGTTATTTTCAAATTGTTTTTCTACCTGAGACTGTCTCTGTCTCAGTGCCAGTCGCATTCTGAATATTAAGGTGATTGCGGCTTAGTTTTTGTATACCATCAGTTGTTTCTTGTTGTGGATTTGATGCCAGCACTTTACCAGTTAATTACATAATAATAATAATAAATGCGTCACTAAGGCTATGTTCAGGGTTCATGCAGCTGTGTTACTTTTTGCATGTTAATGGTTTGTATGATATATAAATGGGTTCCAAATGCCTTCATTCCAAAGTTAGCAACTGCACACGCGGTCATAGGACAGAACATAGGTGGCACTGTGCAATTGTGAATAAAGAACTTGCTGTAGGTTGTTACATAGGGACTGTGAATAGAGACCAGAATGCTCGATGGTTGACATGCTGGACTGTTAACTCTGATGCTGACTATTTAAATGCTCGCTGAGGTACGCATATGTCTGTACCACAAGCACTCTGCAATCTAAGTACAATGACATACCTTGCAATTTAAATTCTGAGCAATGCTGGGGGCAAGATAAGTTGGTGAGGACTGATCATTCACTCTCCTACACGTTGGGGTTAAAACTTGAATTCCATGATTTCGTTACTGGTTGTCAAAGTCTGATCTTCTATATTCATATTATAATGTTCTACTTTCTTTTCTTTTTGTCGCTTCCAGTATGTTGACAAAATGCACGCGCATATGTTTAATTTCAAGGCGTTAGTGGTCATCTCCTTTGGTGAGAAATTGATTGAGGCATCAAAGGTCCTTTGTGCATGGATGTCATTTTAATGCCTCTGGCTCAACTGGTCTGGGTTGCTAATATATAATTTTCATCTCCAAAAGATAACCTTGCCATTTCATTTGCCAAATGCCTCGCCTCTTCGGTGCTTGATTTGAGTATTACACACAACCAAGTATTAATATTCTCTGAGCCAGCGAAGACAGCATGTTGAATCTACATTTATCATCTGTGCCATATCCATAATATATGCCAGTTGCTGTCTGCTAAAGCTGCTTCTAGGTTAATGCATGTTTTCATCTAGAATATGGCAGTGCCATTTATGCAGGCTCTCAGGTTAATCAACTTCATTCTTTTTTAAATTAGGTTGATTGATGGGATACTGAAGAATGGTCATGTATCTTAATATTTGTGGGACTGGCGGCTTTGGTTACCTCGGCAATGCTGCATTGAGATACATATATGCAGATATGTAGCTGCCTGGCCAAGCTGTGTTTTCGAGTGCAACCATTACCCGCTCGTGAGTCGTAAATGCCTTTTTTCCTATGGGATGTTAATTGTGCATTTTGTGTGACCAATTTTTAATTTATGTGCTTTTGTTATTACTGCTGCAGATTCCGTTCTCGCATCAATGAACCAACTGCCTCGGCGAACAACAAGGAGTCAAAGAAAAATTAAAATCGTGGCTTCTACAGGCAATGGCGAGAGAGGTCGAAAGAAAAGTGACATTACAAAATGTTGTTATTACGACGATGCTCAGAAGTTGTTGATTGTTTTCACATGTCCAATCAGCATGGTAGTGAATCCAACGAGGAGGAACGAGGCTCTATCGTGGAGCAACAGATCACAGCTCAATGATTCCAATTTGAATGGACTAATGATTCTGGCTACAACTAATCTTCAACTGAACATTGAAAAACTCGGTAACAATATTCAGCAACATAAAAAATCGCATATTAATGATTTTTAAAGTATCAAGTGATTAAGCTTTAAATAAATATTACCAGTGCTTTTTTGTGAAACGTGCCGATACGGCGTTCTGGCACCTTTTTTTAAATTACTGATATTAAACTGGTAGTTTTGCAAAAACTTTGTAATTTGAAATGACACTTTACAATTTCAATTTTTCACATTTTAAAATTTATTGGTGATTGTGATCATTTTGTCCTATGAAATTAATTTGATTTGGTAGCGAATTTTGCTGTAATTTCTTTTCAACAATACAAATGCGTTCCGGCTGCATATCAGCAGACTTTTTCCTCAAACAGTACTGAATAACACTAATTAAAAAATGGATTTATCCCTGTGTCGTTTGATTCCATTCTAAAAAATCTGTAATAATTGAAAATAATCATTTTTGACCTTGTAGCCAGTCATGTCCTCAACTAAATAAAAGCGGCCCTAAGTCGAAAAAGGTTGAGAATCACTGATCTAGACCAATGCATAAGCGTAATTCAAGTGCATGAGCTTGTAATTTATTTGCTGAATGAATTATATCGAGCATGTAGAAATAACATTGAATGTCATTTTGTTACATTTGCAAATTTGCATATTAGTTATAGGTTTTGACTGTCATAATGAACGATGTGATTTGTCGGCCTTTACAACAAATATTTCATCTGTTTTCCCTCCCGTTTAGTTGTCATATTCGGAATATCATCACCAACAGGCAGCAACTTGTCACTGAAATCGTGGCGATGCAGTATCAACCAAGTACTGTGGCTTCTGTGCACTTAGCTCTGTGGCTTGAGACAACTAGCAGCAGATACTGTTTCTGTTCTTCACTTGTAATGGAGCAGCAGTCCTGTAACAATTTTGCAGCTTGAGCTGCTTGATCATTTGCCTCTGCTTATAGAGAAGGTTTACTTAATTTTTTGTAGCTGGAAATCTTCAAGTGTCGGCTTTTTGACTGAAGCTTCTTGTGCAAGGGAGTCCACATTCAACCCAAGTGTGAATTAATGAAATACACATGTCTAAGACAAATGCGTATGCTCTGTATATGTACAGAGCATACGCATGGACAAAGCGTATGCTTTGGACAAGCTGGACAAAGAGTCATCTGGACAAAAATCACTGCTTACAACAAGGCCACTTGCAATTGTTGGATCTTCTACATGCTAGGGTGTATTGTAATATGTTGCTTGTTCAGATGTGATGTATCATAAATGCCATTTGTATAGAGCTGCTGTTTCCTTACTTTTATTGTGACTATAAATGTTGTCATCGTGATTTTTGGATAATGATTTTACTTCATCGTCATCATAATTCAGATTTTGTGATCATGATCTTATAGTCTGTATAGCTTTATATCAAGAAACTTCCGTAGCACTTTGATATGAGCATTTCGTAGCTACTGCTTACCATAGACTACAGACAATTTTCTTCTTAAGCTGATATTTCTGGATGTTGTAAAAATTTAAGTGTAAAAGAAGTCTGTAGAAGTGTGTACTAAACCTTGTTAGGAAAAATTGTGCCTGTCGCTTAGTCAATTACAGTTTTTAATGATGAGAAAAAGAAGGTGTAAAGGGATATGCAAATAAAGGAAAGGATGTATGCAGCCAGAAAGTAAAGCATATGATAGGTAGATGGACATGCAAATCATACTGCATTCCAATAATCGTATGTGATCTCCTATAGCCTATTATATGGCCTAATTCATGTCTCATCTCATTTTAATTTTGTGTGTGTATATATATACATATATACAATCAAAACTTTCTGATGCTGTGTGTGAAAAGTATTTCTGAATATTGATTGTTGTAATTGTTTAGATATTTCAGAAGTTCTAATGTTGACATATTTGGATTTTGTATTTTACTGGTATAGTTGGATGTTGCCATTTTTTTCTATTTGTGATACAATGAATGGTGCGATCTTCATTAAAAATTATTATCAAACAAGCTTGATTAGTTTTTTCTCTTTCATGCATTAGCTATGCTATTCATTCCAATCTCATAAGTGTGCAGTATGGGTGATATTATATACTTTTAAGATCAGAAATTCCAACTATACAGGAATTGACCTGACAATCATGTGCAACCAGATTTACAGTTGGTGGTAATTTTCCATTAGTATCAACGCCGACGCTCTTTATTCGTAGAGCCCACAGTGGAATTGTGTGGGCATACTGTAGGCAAAGTGAAGGTTTGATACCGATAGTTCTGCAGAGCGCCCACAGCGGACGATGATTTGACACTAAAGCGGCCCCAATTACGCCGACGCTCCTCACTCGTTGGGCCTATAGGGGAATATTGCAGGCATAGCCATTGTAAAGACATATGCCTGTTTTAGGTATCATATCTGATTTTCCACTACCGGGCCAAAGCTCCACATTCATAGGGTGTACAGTGGCATGTGTGGGCAAACTGTTGGCACAGCAATGGTTAAAGACAGATATACCTTCATCGCGCCTACAGCGGCGAATGAATTCCCGCTAGCGACCCTATGTCATACCGACGCGCTGGTTGCATTGTTCTTGTCTGCGCTGATTCACAATGGGTCATCCAGTTTTCCTCTAGGGGCGCATCCTGGGCACCGCTTAGGGCATAATAAGGCGGAAGAATAAAATAAGGCCGGCAGACGCCGTCGTTCAGACGCGGGCCCACAACGTCGGCCCTCTAACGCCTAGATGAGCAAATCGATGCAAAAATCGTGTTGACAACCCCAGAAGGGCCGATGTGGGGAATAATAATCGGCGGACACTGGGCCCTGCGAGTCGTGGCTGTCTGGGTATTATGTAGGCAGGTATAATTCCTACTTGAGAACAGCAGCAACCATACTTACGTATTATATTGGCTATAAAAGACAATCGTTGCCATATCTACGAGCAATCTTAGCTTCAAGAAAATCGCACATCCACGTATTATATTAACATAAGGACAATCGTTACCAGCTTGAAGACAATAATTGTAGCCGTATCTACGTATTATCTTAGCTTAAGTTGTCATGTCTGCATACTATCTTAGCATGAAGGCAATTGTTACAGAATCAACGTATTACCTAAGCCTGGAGACAATAGTGATTATGTTTATGTATTAACTTTGTTTGAAGATAATCGTTGCCATATCTACTACATCTTATCCAATAAGCAATCGTTGCCATAATCTAGGCCTACGTATCTTCTTTGCTTGAAAACAATCGTTACCATGTCAACGTATTATTATAGCTAAAGGATAATCGTAACTAAGTATTATCTTAGATTGAAGACAATCGTTGCCATATCTGTGTATAATCTTAGCTACAAAACAGTCGTTGCCATATCAACGTATTATCTCAGCTTGAGACAATCGCTACCATGTCTACGTATTATCTTTGTTTGAAGACAATAATGACCATGTTATCTTGGCTAAAAGATAATCGTTGTCATGTCTTAACTTTAAGACTGACGAAGGCATGTTCAGGCAGTGATGTCTCACTACAAGTTTTATAAAGTTATGTGGTATTGCTAAGTTAAGACATTGTAGGCAACGATTAATGATTATTTGGTTAGTTGGATATCATAACATGTTAATTAATTATCAGCGTCCTTAACTAGCACCGATGAAGAACTAGTTCCACCCGGTTCTAGATTGATTGCAACGTAATGAAGGATGCACTTTAGACGAATTGAACCATAACGGTCACTGTGCGCAAAAGGCGAATCAGTTAATATATGTCAATCTTTATTTCACCAAACATTAGTAGCACAGTACATACATATGAAGCCAAAACGGAAAAATAAAAGAACACGAACTCAATCACTTATGCATGGTTTGAGGGAAATCTGCTAAAAATCTGACATCATTGACATGTGAACAGCATTTGTGAAGAAATCACAGTCTTCTTGATAACCAACAGTCTTTCACATTCATTTCATGCATCGATACAGTTAATCGATACGTGCCAGATAAGCGATTCGGTTGCAGCAGAGGATTGCTATTTCTTGGAGTGTGAGATGGGAGCGGTCGGGGGAAGAGTTGTGGAAAAGCGCGAAGACTGCTATGTATAGGCCTACATGGAGGTTTAACTGTAACATGCTCTCTTCAGGTTGGGGGCTGTCTGCAGTAGGCCTAATGGTAAACACAGCACAGCACATCAAGGTCTGCGTAGCAGTTCCAAGGTCATGATATTATAACTTTCACTTAGTGCATAAATAAGCCTGATGAAAATCCATGCTTTAAAGTGAAATAGACATTTATATAGCGCCAATTTAGCAATAGCGCATGGAGTAGGTAGGCCTATATAAGCATGGGATAAAATCAGATTAATTTTAATTACTACTGCTGCAGGAGTCATTATAGGCACGCTATGCCTTTAACAACTGCTGCCAGACCGAGCTTAGTAGCGGACGGTTGTGTTCGTCGGCTATTTTTTGGTTTCCGTTATACAAAACGCTATAGCTTAACTTGTCCATTTGTATCGGAGTCCTCTGGTTTCATACGCCCCCCGCCCCCATAGCAGGGTTTCATATGGCGCCTCCCAGCTGTTCGATACCTGTCCGTTCGTGCTGGAACTGAGGTCAAAGGTCACTCATGCGCCTCCGCCTTATAACTGGACTTCTGAAATATGGCGCATATTATTTCGTTCCAAAAGAGCTCCCATGCATCAGATTATTGTCTGCTGGCGCCTGTGACAGACAGTTCGTGGATAGGTCAGCGGTTCAAATCCGGCCATTACAGAAACGTTTTCATAGTTATTACCACGGTACAGCCAACACTTCCTCCCAACCATACACAGTGATACACTACACTTTTGTTTGCTATCTAAGGAGTAAAGGACATCTGCTTCTACCTTTCTTTAATTCTGTTTCATTTACCTTTGCCTTACATTTTTGGAACAGATGCATATTCAACATTTAATATTTAGGTCTATCTATACCTTGCGTTTGCTTTTTATTTACACTTTCCTTAGCTCTGTTTCGTATTTCCTTGTCCGAAATGCGGGTGCTCGATGGTGTGGTGGTTAGTGTGACGGACTGTTAATTGAGAAGTCGAGGGTTCTAATCTCTACTAGGGCAGAAATTTGTGTGCAGATTTATGCGCCACCTGCGACCCCTAGCCAGGCCTTCTGTTGGTGGACAGATGAGATGATGAGTGAGAAGATTGGCCACCCGCCAAACCAAGATAGATCTCAAGACAAATTTAGTAGAAAAAATATTTGCAAGACAAATTCCTAAGATAAAGATCCAAGACATACTGTATTTCCAAGACAAATTTCAAAGACAAATTTCAGAGACAAATTTCATATGGAACCCTGTGACCGGTCTGGAATCTGCTACACTAGAGGACATTTGGTGCCGCGTGTGCATTGTGCAACGCAACCAAACCATTATACCATATCATACACTAAAATTGCATTGTCACTCTCCTTCTCCATGTGAGTGGGTCATATTTTCGTATTAATTAGCAACTACGTTAATTTTATTATTGTGCCTATTTGAAACCAATAAATTTAATATTGAAATGACAATTATGAGGGACAGGATTTCCGCAGGCATAATTTTTTTGTATCGCACAGGGTAAACGTGAGGGCAAACTGAGACGCCTCGTCGAAACATGGTCCACTCAGTCTCTCGGGGTGGGGTAAATAGTCTGCAATAATTGTCAAGCACAGGCAATCAAGCCACGGCGCAAAAACTGGAATTAATTGTCGATGGTTATGATAATTATAGGCACCAACGAACGACGACAAATAGCAATAATTCTGCACGTTCGGCGATAAAGACTACGATAGCTTGATACGGATAATAAAAGGATCGATTAGCTTCGTCGGAGACCTCTGGAATCTAACGAATCTATACGAACGACGCCTTGTATTTAAGCGCAGACGATCGATCGTATCTTTATCCATACGTAACGTTTCCCGCTATAATCGTAGGCCTAATCTCCAAACTTCTAAAGCGCCGCTTAATGCTGAACGCAGGGACCAGCTTGTTCACGAGCGTTGACAAAATGCTCACTTATAACAGCTCCGCCATTTGATTCTGTTTCAGCGAATGGAGGTCTCATATTAAGACGCTTATACCGTACATTCTCCAAATCTGAACTGGTGAGTAGAGGTGGCTGAAATGCACCATAAAAAGGTCAAAAATTAGTGGTAACATTTTATAGATACAGAAATAATGGTTGAAAATCACGATCTGAATCACATATCAATCACTGTTATTTGCTAGGATATATCTACTGCTAAGCAAGCACACTAATAAGAAAGAAAAGAGGCGTTCTCCATGGAAAACATTTAATATCAATGGGAACGTCGCTTACTGCAATAAATAAGCCTGAATGAAGGAGTATGGCGACGCTAATCATCCTTGTCCTCGTGACACATTGTCGTTTAAATGAAACTAATACCACAACTGCATCTAATACCGTTTGTGAGTATAGTAAGATCGCTGTAATCATATCAATAGCATGGACCAAAGGCAAAACAGCCAAGCGCTAGCTGTCACTGTGTAATGTCACGATAATTGCAACGTTTGATAGGCTACTTAGCTAGTTTCTAAAATAAGATTATAGACAGTCATTTTATGTAGAAGCCTAGTTCTAATCTCTGAAACTGGGGAAAAATATGTCAGTTGGCTTAAACAGCAAATATCGTTTTGCATCAATTTAACAAAGTTGGCAACAAATCACTGAAAATTCACAATATTTTCTTAAATTCAATGCTTTTACGGCAAATGCCGAAAATCGGGGAATTCGCTTGATTTCGTTCATTTCTGCTGTTCCAACTGATAAGCGGTTGTTGATCGATGAAATATGGGCGCCTATGGAGCATTCAGTTCGCTATTATTATTAATTAATCTTTTTTGGATTCTCTCTGATTTCTGTCTCAGATGAAGGCGTTGTAGATCGCTGTGCTTTGGAACAATGTATTCAATCTGGCCACTTTTGTTAATGCACCGCTGTCGATCGTCGCTGATAAGCGAGCTCAAGGAATCGGAAAGATTCTTTGATGGCTTGGGAATAGGATTACCTTAATGCCAAGGGTTGTTAGATAAAAATTAAATAATTATGTTCTTATTTCAAAAATCTCCGATGCGCATCATTTGTTACGTTTTAGCTAGCCTATACCCGAAGAGAGAGTATATTTTATAGATTATCCAGAATGACTTAGGAGATCCGCCACTTCTGGATGAATCAATTTAGGCCTAGGCCTGCCTATCTCAAAGTGACAGGCGTCATATATCTGTCAGCATTGGCGGCGCCGTCTATAATCGGGGTATGGGTCTTGCCGTACCACTTTCAAGGTGGTACCGCAACAACATATTTTTGTCTGCTAAAAGACAGAAAATGATTTTTCCCGTAGTAGTATTCAGATCGTGGCGCTGCCTGCATGCCAGGCTGCCGTTGTCTGTCATCGATAGACGTCACGTATATGCCTAATATCTGCTAGCGACGTCAGATGATGTGGTGTACACTCCTGGACGAAGTAATTTTGTTGAAGAACGAGCAATGGCATCCGCCAATCAGTTATGACCTAAGAATAGGTATATATGGTTATGACAGCCACGAAAGATACGCGGTTGATCGGGTCAGAGCAGATTATGTTGACTGATGCATGCGATGGAATTGGGTCGGATGCCAATCTAAATAACAAGGTTCTAACTGATAACTGAGATGGAGGAGGGCAGTGGGAGCAGGAACAAATCCAGCAACAGTAATGGCAGAAACAACGCCAGAAACAGCAAAACAGCAGCAAGACAAACAACACTAGTGAAACCAGGACAACGTCAGAAACTTCTGTAAAAACAGCGTCAGCATGCAGTTGCAACAACAATCGCAACAGCAGCAGAAGTAGGGACGCAACCAGAACATTTTCCTACGGGTGTGTGTGCTCGTATTCCAAGTGCGAAGCAGCTGAGTACTGAAAGCACCCCTACATCCACTTTAAAAAAGGAGGTATGGGAATTGGATCAAATGTGTGAGTCAACTTTTTCATCTAGGGATGCTTAAAGGGGTAACTCCACCTCGCAGTTTAACGTTAAACCAGGGCCGCCCATTTAATGAGTATACATGCCAATCATATCGAACCTCCAAAATTGTATCGCACAGTCTGGAAGCTGGGACTGGCCGTCGATTGAGTGGTCTCTTATGGAACAATGAATTATTAGCTGTGTGCATCTCTTTCAATGGACGCACAATCCGAGGTAAAGACGTAGTTCATTTGAATTTCAATTATAATATGGGTCGCAAAGAACAGATATACACATACAGGCACAAACACTGACAGTACTAGCTTCGATTGCCTGTAGATGACTTCGAAACTGGGCCTCGGCTTGTTTTCACGATTCCTTCTACCTGTCACTGATTTGAATTGAAGCCGAGGACTTCGTTACACTGCCAGTGGCCCAGTGGGCTTTTGGTTCTCTGGTTCCAACACAACTAAGCCATGTCCTATCACGTGCGAGACAATAATTTAGCATACCGTGAAAGTGTCCTGATGGTTTATTCCAGCCCTTATTATTTTGGATTGCGTCAGAGGCTGTTTTTTACACGACTGTGCAAATTAGTAAGCTGAACATTAGTTTGGGGATTTAGTTTTGGAATATATGTTGTGTTCATGTAGATCATTGTTTTAAGTAGGCCTTTATGTTAGTAAATACTTGCAAGGACAAGACAGTAACATGACAGCTAGAATGATAGACAGTGATGGAACATCACATGTTGATGCCAATAAGATCGAAAATACCTCAAGTCACTTGTGACCTGGGACAAGTTGCTCACCCAAATTTCTCTGCGAGGAAGGCAATAGGAGTGACACCATTCGTCTCATCCCCTATTGATATCAAACAAAATGGACTTACCCTAATGAATAAATTTCTTCATCATCACCAACATCATCATCGTCAGCAGCATCAGCATCATCTGTGAATGAAGCCTATGTATAACGAGATTTGCCGGAGTGACAACTCGTCGTGGAATTCAAATGATGATGAGATGGGAGACATTTATGGACTGATCAATGACATCAATGCAACGGATACAAGTGAACAGTAATAAAAAAAAACAGTGACATTTTGAGGAGGGCACAGGTCTTTGACCCATACTTGAGTGAATGCAAAAAGTTATAAATATTTATGACCTGCAAGGTCTGTTACTCCGCCACTGCTGACATTGTGGCAGTGCCAATCCAAAGCCTGGATAAAGGATTAATAGGTGTAATAATAGCATCATATAGGCATTGCTGGTGTCGGCTGCTAAATATCTATCCTGACAATAATATATATATATATATATTGATTGGCATCACAATTGGATATCTGTTTACATTATGTCACAGTGTCTCAGTAGTTCACGATTATGTGCCCTGTTATCAACGCACGTCTGTTGTTATGTCCAGTCGTTTGGCATGTGTGTCATACACTGCCGTCTCCCAGCATCTTTGACCCTATTCGGATAGACTACCCTAATTGTCCCTTTTGGAGCAACTACAATTGACAAGGTCTAACCTCAGCCCAATTTCCGTGACCTATATTATTATTGAAATGCAAATGAACTACAGAGAGGCACTAAGCGCCAACATTTCCATCACTGACCACTCAAACGACATGGACGGACCCAGCCAACAGTGCGCAGTTGCGCAGAGATATGCAGAGTTTTGACTTTCGCGTCCGTTAACTACTAACGAATGCTAGAATGCTAACGCTGCTAGACCGCTATAGCCTTCGGGTGGTTCGATATGATTGGCATGCATACTCATTAAATGGGCGGCCCTGGTTTAACGTTAAACTGCGAGGTGGAGTTACCCCTTTAAGCACCCTCAGCACCCCATACTGCGCCTGTAAGCAAAAGCAACAATAGGCCTCTAAGAACCATCACCCTATATCAACATCAGTCGTCGTAAACAAAATTAAAAGTCAGACGCAGCCAACTGCGATCGGACGTTTTTATTTAGTAAATAGGCATAAAGATATGGAAACACTGCATGATGTAATGAACTTTACTTTCATTTAGGCCTAACATTAATTTCATTTGCTTCACGAGCACCTGCAGCATACGTAGATCAAGGATTCAAGGGGGCCTTGTGACCCCCTGGAATTTCGACGATTTCCTGTATATAAATTTACTCACTGACTTACTCATTTCATTGCGTTATGGTAGGAAGCATACTGTGTACTCAATGGCAAAAAACGCCTGAAAACTTATGGGGTAATGCCCGAGTTGCATTTAGTTTTGCCCATGGTTGCGGCTTTTGAGTTCTTCATTGACTCACCCATATGCAACCTATGCAACCATAGGATTTGTACAAATCCGTTGAGACGTGTTTGTATTGGGAGGAAACCCTTCCCTTAATGGGAGATATAGTGTTATCTCCCATTAAGTGAAGGGTTTCCTCCCAATACAAACATATATATATATATATATATACATATATATACATATATATTACATATGTATATTTATGATTACTACCCTTGTAAATATAATATTAGGCTACCGATACTAGTCTTGACTACAATATGTTTAAACTTTGGACATCTGAATAATTACCCTAGGCCTATTCATCATTTTTTGCTATCGAACACTTCCACTTCCGTCTAAGAGGCTCAAGCCTGATTGCAAACCAGAAGTTAAATTGCGGGCCTTTCAGTTTTGTTGAGTCAACAAAACTCTCCAATAGGATTGCGCGAATTGTATTGCATTATAAGTAAACAAAGACATACAATCAATGGTAAACTGAAGTCTATGAAATTTCTAAACACACGAGTAAAATCCCTCAGTTAACACAACATCTCATTTAAATTTCCATCTGAAATTCTCCTTTCATTCCATCGGAAAATTTCATCTAAATTTCCATTTGCTAACAGAAAAAGGAGAGGCACGTGCTAAATTCCAACTGTTGCAACCTGTCGTATATTCCTGTTACATAGGATGCATTCTAACAAAAAATTAGCAGTGAAATTCTACAAAAATCTTTGAAGAATCGTTTCAGAAAATTAGCAAGGCAACGTAATTACGTGATGAGACACCAAAAACTGACCAATGTAATTAACCACAATAGATATTGTTCATAAGGGGCCGTCCACATATTACGTACGCACCTAGCGAGGAGAGGGGTTTCGAATTTCGGCGTATGGTGGGGAAGGGTCCAGGAAATATGTACGTACGCAAATATAACTGTCTAATTCTGACATCCCCAATACAGAATATTAAAATCATAGGCTATATTTGTGCCGATTCAATTTTATGTAGAATTAAAACTTTTTTAAATGCACGTGTTGTTAGTGTGTTGCTTCTTTATAACAGATTTAAGCTGTTAAATATGATGCTTAAAATAAATAAGTAGCCTGCGATAAAATCAATGTCTTATAGATGTCTTTAGCTATTTAACCTTTGCAATGGGGGTTGAGCTCAGATGCACGTAAGCATGGGAAGGGGTCCACGAAATGTACGTGCTACAACAAAGGAGTAAAGAATGGGTCCGAAAATCCGATTTTTTGGCGTACATAACATGTAGATGGGCCCTAATAAGTAATCATAGGTAACAAAAAGAGGTCATCACACTGGCTCTGTGGAATGAAAAGCTAACCAAAAACGTAATCAACAGATAACTCAGTTCAGAGCATCTTCACCTCTCACGTCTTATTAAAAATAAACTTAACAGTTGAAGAACATTTTGTTTGAATGGTGATGGAAATGATGGTAGAGTCATCAGACAAAGAAATGACACTTCGTATCTCTGCTGTGTATTTGGTCTGTTTTGTGGTCAAAGCACAAAAACCGTGGCGCCACATAGCGACTGGACTGGCGGAATCTTAGCAGCGACAATCGCGGTCCACCCAATCGCAGGTAGGTGACGTGAATATTCAGATACATTGAGTAAGACTCTACCATCTTTTGTAAAGACTTAACATGTTAGGTCAGACAGTGAGCAGTTTTCATCTGTTGCACCTGGGACTAATATTCCATATTAATCCCAGGTTGCACTAGATAAAGATGAAGGTAGAATATTGCACAACAGTCAAACCCATGTAATGTAAAAAACAGACAAGACCGCATCTCTAGTTTAACTCAAAATCCGTTAAAGTTCTTTGAGAGATTCCGTAAACAAACAACCACATGAAACATTACTGAAGACAAACGTTGGCTGTATGTCGGTGCTTAAATAAGAATAAACGAAAACACAAATAAGAATTCTGGCACATTGGCTTAGTACTCAAAACGATTCACATCACACAGATTGCGTGCTGCCATCTTAAAAGCAATGTCTAGTCAAGGCCATTCAATTAGGCAGTCTAGCAAGAAACCAATGACAACAATGGTGGGATTTATACTTATAGCAAAGAAAGCAATACGGACTAGGATTAATGTGACCAGTATATACATACATTCATATACATATATATATATAATATATATTTAACTCTGCAATTTAACTTCTGGTTTGAAATCAGCCTTGGGCCTCTTAGACGGAAGTGGGAGTGTTTGATAGCAAAAAATGATAAATAGGCCTAGGGTAATTATTCAGATGTCCAAAGTTTAAACATATTGTAGTCAAGACTAGTATCAGTAGCCTAATATTATATTTACAAGGGTAAATATTTATATATATATATATATATATATATAATACACTTGCAATTCTAAGCTAAACACAATGTGGTAATTAAGTTCAGTTCTAAAGATATATAAAGCTTAGAATCACACTTCATGTCATGTTTCTATCCCAAACAGGGCAGTCAATGATGACATTTTAAAATAGTTGATTTCTCGAATTTTCATGATCAATTAATGGTAATCTCCAAACTTCTAAAGTGCCACATGAGAGTCAATCGCAAGGCACACGCTTATTTACGAATGCGTCATCGAATCAGAGGGATTGTCCAAAGGGCCTTCCCAGGGAGGTCAGAGTAGTCTGGTTTCCAGAGGAGCCTGGGGTTGCCAGATATCCTGCAAAAGGAAGACATGTCATTTTTATCCTCATGCCCTCTGTCAGGCAGACAGCTAGAAACCGAGCATATGTCCGGCTTCTTGTATGTTTGTCGCTCTGGGAGTAATTGGACATTTTTGGCAGTTTTTTACCAACTTTACATGGGCATTTTGTCCCCAATTTTCTCATCTTTGGTCTGATAGCTTAATCAATCAAATCAACTTACTCATTTATTATTTTTGAATGGTCATCACTAGTACGAACAGAAAATGTAAATTCTCAATACTGAGTAATATAGGTATCCATGCTTTGTTTAAGGATGCACAAAGCTCAATCTGAAGAATGTGTACATGTCAAATCTTGTGAGAAGTTCTTTCCGTATGTTGTCGGTAACGAGGGTTTGCTGCAGAGTTAACTCCTTATATTAACCAGAAATGGCAACATATCAGATATTAAACTTGTAATCCGTTTAATTTCTCTTTAAATAACTCCCCATAAGAGGAGTGGGAGTAGCAGATATGATCAGTTTCATATCTGGGGCGTCCCCTACCCACAGACAATCCTAGAGATAGAGGTTATTATTGGTAGGGTAAGATAACACTTTGATCTTTGCCAAAAGGCAGAGGGGCGATAACAATTATTTTCCCAAATGCTTTCTATAGGTTTCCATAGCTTGTCAAAAAGGTGTTCAATGAGGCTAAACTTACTTCTGTAATAACTGTTACAATTCGGTACCGACGCTGAGCTTAGAAAGATGACTATTATATATATATATAATTCTAATCAATTATTAATTAAGTCTATTATTAATTCATTAATATTAATTAAGTCTAATTCACATTAAGTAAGTAAATTCGTTATTTAACCAACTGCATATCTGCGCTTTGGTGCACAATAAGTTTAAAAGCAGGGCATTCTAATTAAAAGTGATTTTCGCGTTAACATGATCATATGGCCGTGGTTTAGGAAGTCGCCATTATTGATGGAAGGAGCCAGTTCACCATGTGGCACAAGAGAAACACTGCACGTAATCAAGAAGGTGCAATTGATCACTGAAATAAATGCTTTGCAATACTACGATCAAAAACCTCAACTGATTTGATATGCAGCTTTTCAAAGTGACTGTTTCTTGTTTCATATAATGTAAATTAAGTTGTCAGCTTAATATTTGGAATTAAATAAACTTTGCTAATTTTGAAGACCATGACTCCTCAGTGAAAAATTCAATGCATCCTCCTTTCCGGCTTTTTGTATCCTCCTTGGCTATCCACATTTCTGGCAACACTAAATGAGGCAGATTAGCTGTTAATCAATAGTTAATAGTGACTAAATAAAAAGTAATTATAAATACAATTTATGCATTGCCATCTTTTAATATTATTATTTTAATATTTATTGCTAGTAATTAATCACTTAGCAGTTATTTGTTCATAATGGTAGTCTTGTATAAAATCGGCAGCAGTAATTTTAAACAGGATTGAGGCACCAGCCTATATAAATACTTCTAGACACTATTGTCAATGAGCATTTTGTCAGTGTGTTGCCAAATTTTACCAGACATTACTTGAAACAGGTTTAGGTTTGAAAAAGAAATTGCAGTGGGACACTTGAGAATCAATACTGATAATGAAATTATTAACTAGAAAATTAGGCACAAAATACCAACAGCTTAACTCAGAAAATTCTGTACATACTCACGAAACAAAACAGCACAAAAGAATACTGTTCTTACAATCCTACATAGAAGAACCCTCCCAACTTTGACTAAGCGATGAGCAACAATTTTCGCTAACTGGTCGGCTTTGCCAAAAATCTGTTGCAACAAAAACCACTGACAACTAAATTGTTGTCTCGATAAATAAGTAAATGCTATGAGAAAAACACTCGGCTGAAATCAGTAAAATAGTAATCTCTTCACAATAATTACACTCGCGATCAAAGTAAACGTCTGAACTACAGCCTGGACATTGGCTCATTGGACAAATGGCAAGCCAAACACGAAGACTAGTTAAAACTTTCAGCCGTGCACAGAATGAAGAATGCAGTCTTATGGCGGAACACCATATTTTTATCAAAAAAACAAATAGGAATTACCGAAGTGAACTCAAGATTTTATTTTTAGGCAGTCTTTTGTATTCAAAACAAACACAAGCTCCCTTCCTGCCTGAGAGACAACCATGAGTATGAGTGTTAATGACTTATTTCCTTAGCCTCTGCATATGGAAGTGGGTGGCCAGCCCTCATGTCCACCCCTTTGTACCCAAACTTAATAATAAACTGAAAAACGATAATAAATACGCATTCAATAACAACTACCAACAACAGATAACACAGAGTTCGTCAAACATGCAAGCACAAAACTCATGAAAAATGCAAGTCCAAATACGATTTTAAAGGCATGACACAGTTTTGCACAAAAAAGGACATCCAAATAAGTCAATTCTGAAGTAAATGGCATCAAACAAGAAGAATGCACGTTACAGTGTGGACTAGTTTACATGCTCAGGGCAACAGCTTATTCATAAGTGCTGCGTCAAATCAGACGGGTTATCCAAAGGGTAGTCCAAGGGATGTCAGAGGAGGCACAGTATCCGCTATTGCGGGCGTCGCCTTGGTCGAAAATTGAAAAGTGGATGATCAGGTGAATCAGGGTAATAAATAGGAGTGACTTTTGAGTGTGAAGCAAGAGGGTGATGGATAGATGAATCCTTACATCTCACACAGCTATCAACTTAAGAAGCTGTATCAGTCTGTCCCAATCAACTTCAGCATAGCACTATTGACTTCTTCAGCATGATGCCTTTGAAGTATGGCGTGGTTTACACGCTCTCTCGTAAGGCAAGTCCTCTTATTCAGCGCCTCCCAACCTGGGATCCGCAGACTGGCAGAGTGAATCAAAAAAACAGAAATTTTGAAGTTAATGCAAAAAACACTAACACTGTCATCATTTTTAGATGGCAACATAGTCATAGGATTGTGTAAACAATCATTTAAATCTATTTTAATTAGGGCTGTTGATTAATCGCATATGCGCGCAATTACCAAGTTAATTTTTTGGATGATTAACGCGATTAAAATTTTAATCGCCATTAAAACTGCCTTGGATGGGTGGTTAATAGTTATTAGCTAACGAACAACATTTTATCTCTAGGGCGTGAGGTACGGCCGAGGTCTAAAGTCATTGGCGGTATTGGCTTAATTCACCCAGTTGTGAGTCTTCATCAGACTCCGAAAATGAACCCGTCGCACCAAAATCTAATTCTGACGTGACAATGTAACTAACTTACTTTGTCTCAACAACTGGTTAAAACTGGACTTCTGAGAAAACTTTGTAGTCCCTACTACATGTACTTTTATGCTAATAAGAAATTTTACAATGTGACATCAGAGTCAATTTATTGTTTAAATGAACTTCTTAAGTCCTGATATTTTACTAATATTAAGTAAAACTCCTGTATGGTTAAAAAAAATCACATTTGCTACTTATTTATTACTATCTAGCAACAATGGCAATACTGCATTGCTATTTTGTCATGATGCGATTATTCGCGTTAATAATCATGACTATTTGTTTTAATCGCAAGATTAATCGCGATTAAAAATTTCAATCGGTGAGCAACTCTAATTTTAATACATATTAAAGGAGATCAAAAACAACAAATAATTATTAAGTTGGACCCTTCGATGGATAAAACATCCTACCGGTTCATCACACTCAAAAGGTTGGGAATCATTGCTCTGATTATTTCATGTGCATGATTCCCTATGTTATTGAGAATCGCATTAAGAAACATGGCGAAAATGATGTTAAAAAACCAATGAATATATGTTGCATCAGTCAGAGCAAAGTCTGTCATGAGAAGTATGGCATATGACAAGAGAAGAATTGTACAATACAGATTTGGCTCATCTAAAAACTACACTAAGTAACTTATTTACTCAAAAAAAACATATAAACAATTACCGTCAAGACTTGCAACTGCAAGCAGATAAAATGGCTTTGTTATAAGACAACAAAAACACGGATCTCTATAAATTACTATTTTGATGAAATCAAATATCTATCGTGTTAACGACATCCATAATTCCTACTATAATCACTGAAACATCATGGACAACACAGAGAAATACAAGTGAATACAGAAAGTTGAACTCTAGATTGGCAATAACAGTTGAGATTCAAAATTCTGTTGGTAACACGCTTCAAACTCAAAATATGCAGCAACATAATCAAGTTTTCATTCGAGCAACATGCTTTCCTCAACTGCACTAGACAGTAATTCTAATCGCAGTGATACGTTACTTACCGAGTTCTTGGCTAAATATCCATCTTATTAATAGCAATTTATATATTGCTAAGCAATCTATTTTATAATCTATCTACCTTAATACACTACTTTCTTAATTAATCAATATAATAAGTATATAATCTATAATCTGCCTGTTAAAATTCCCTTCTTCTTTAGATACATTTAATGCTTCCTAAAATGCCCAAATGGAAATTAATTCTACAGTCAGAAGTAGTTCAATTATAACTCATTCATTTCAATCGTCCACTGGATTTAAATAGCATCTCTCCAATCAATCTACTCCAAAGAAGTGCTTTGAAAGCCTGAAGCTAGCCTAGAGCTTCACGGTCTATTTTCGCCATCTCCAACACTCTACCACTGCCACCTACTAAAAACCAGATGCACTGCCAGAATCCTATGAAGCATCGACATATCAAAATGCTGCCGTTCCATCAACTATAGACTTCCCATTCACAAGCAGTAAATTGTTGCCAAAAGCATGTGACAGAAACCTACACATACATAACTACTTAATTTTCTTAAAGTGGCAGTATACAAATCTGAGATTACATTACACTACAAGATCACAACTGAACTAAACTCGAATAGCAAAATAACAAAAACGCTTTGCAGATAAAGTTCGTCCCAACTCAGAAAACTCAGAAACTCTGACTAGGCTGCAGATCAGCAAAATGACAGACATCGAACAATCATCTCTAGATGCAAATGGCATCCTTGGGAGGTTTGGCAGCATCAGTGGACTGCGACAGTCGACAACCTGCTATAGCACCTGTGCAGCAACAGCATTCGAAGCGCGAAGAGCGTCAAGGCGAATTTTTATTTCAGCAAAGTTGGGTCGCACACCCGGGTCTTTGTCCCACGTGGTCTGCATGATGTCGTAGATCTCCTTCGGACAACCTTCGGGCGCCTCCATCCTGTATCCCCGCTCAACGTGCATCACAACATCTGCCAAAGGCTGCACAAGAGGAAACAAGAAATCGATTTGAATGTAATTTTCAGTTGATTGTCCTACGACTCTATATCGCTCATTAATAATTCGACGGTAGAATAAATACGACTACGACTTTCATAAATTTAATTATTTGTGTATCAGTTCTAAATTTCTCTTCACTAGAATATATATGACAATGGCTTATATCAAAAACATTAATGACATTATATCTGGTTATAGGACTACGGCATATATGGTTTCATTAATGATACAATTCGTCAGAACAAACACGACTATATACCATTTCAGCAGTTATCTATTTTATCAATGTCAGATCTAATGTTATAAATATGAAACAATAAAAGCAATAAATGGTTTCATAAAATCAGGTCTCAGTAGCTGAGTCAAATGCTGTACTATTGAATTTGTAGAAGGATTTAAATGACTCTAGAAACCATTGTTTCAACAGGCAAGTACTAAATAATCAGCAGTAACTAAAAATTCATTTTACATTACAAGATGAATAAATAGCACACGAACGTACAATGCGAGGATATGGAACACGACCAAAGGAATAGATTTCCCAGAGAAGAATTCCAAAACTCCACATATCGGATTTATTTGTGAACTTCTGAAAGAGAAAAGTACAAAAAAGACATTACCAGTTTGTATCAATGATGCAATCAACATTTTCTAAAAAATAAATATCCCATTATTTTACCCTTTACCCCAATAAATGAACATTACTTTATAATAAACTAATAAATAAATAGCCCACCACTTTCTACTTCATCTTCTGATAGAGCAATAGAGTAGTTCCATTACGGAGTTCCTAGGAATCGAAGCAATCACAGCAAAGAAACAAAAGACTAATAAGGGAATGTGGGACAAATCGTGATCAGCAGAAGTAGAAAGCCATAACGCTAACCTCTCAAAAATTAAATTACATATTTGGTGCAAAGCAGTGAATATAACTCTGCTTACGTTGTCCCTCAGAGCCTCTGGCGACGTCCACTTGATCGGAAATTTTCCTCCAGTTTGGTTGCAATCCATTGGTCGAGCCAGACCAAAGTCAGAAACCTAAGACAGACGGAAAAGCCAAGGTGCAGCCTGCAGTCCCATTCTGTTGTCCCGTTCTTCGGGTCAAACAATCCCAGACTCAAAGCTCTTTACTTATCAACTTACTTATTAACCATAAGCAGCATTCTAGTCAAATTGAACCCTGACATCTGAATTGGATTTAACAGACTAAAATAACAGACTATGGTTTAAACTCAGAAGTTACATAAGCTGATCCCTGGTGAAACCACTGAAGCCCCCAGATAAGCTCACAGCAGTTCATGTGAATGGTATATGAATGTTTCAGTATAACTCAGAGTAGCCAACTGCTTCCAACAATTCTTCAAAAGTGCAGATCAAATAGATTAGTTAAAATATATGTTAACCATGTAAGCAGCTGAGAAATTTCGATAGATATGTGTGAACAGGTGCATCACCCAGTCATATGTCACCTCTCTCAACATCACCTGCTCTCAGTTCTGTTTACTGGCTAAGACTAATTTCTTCCACTTGGCCTGGGTCTGGACTGCACATGGGTAGGAATCTTGAAGTAGTGATAAATAAATTCTGATTTATTGATTTAAATATTTTTCTCTAACATTACTCTCAAATGCTATAGCATGTGTCACCTTCCAAAGCGATTGCTTTATCATTAAGCCAGGTTCCTAAGATGAATGACACACTGCATCCAGGTCCCCAAAATGCATAACACCAGAGTACAAGTAACAATGAACTATGACAAAGGGAGGCTGAATAAGCCCTTCCATCTCTTCTCTACCTTTGCAGTGCCATCCTCGTAGATGAGAACGTTACGTGCTGCCAAATCTCGGTGGACAATGTGTTTCGTTTCAAGATGAGCCATGCCACAGCAAGTGTCACTGTAATCAAATTAGCATGGAATATTTATTATTATTTATCTATCTCATATACAGACATTGCCAACAACTACATTTGATGATTTAAAAGAGAGCCACCATTTTACAATAGAAAGCCACCATTTTACAATAGAAAGCCACCATTTACAATAGAAAGCCAGCAGTGCTCACCAAGCAAAGTTAATCTGGTCAGCCCCAGTGATGATCGCTCGTCCTCGCGTTCTCAAGTAGTCCACAAGACTTCCTTTGGACATGAATTCGGTTACAATATAAGTTGACTCTCCCAGAACAACGCCAAGCAACTGAACGAGGTTTGGATGACGAAGTGTTCTGTAACACGATTACACAATACTTCTGAAAACATTACATGCATGGCAAGCAATTCACTTACCTACTACAGTCAGAGTCATACACAGGCCTATAAAAAATCAGATGGTGAAGCACTCAAATTGAAGTCTTATGCAAGTTACATGTCATGTCACATCGTCATCGTCGCGACGGTTGACTACATGAATGGGAGAGTGATACCCAATGCTTTCTGTCTCTTACGATGTTCATTAAGCCTGCGCCTTTTAAACCAGTCCACGCCATGACACTGTCAAACCAGCAGATTCTGGGTCTTCCACGACTTCCTTCCACTATACCCAACATCACACTGTTCTCAATACTCAATTTAGGCTGTCTAACGACAGTTACAGTAGTCAAAAATAAATGCCTTCCTTTCTGATTGTCCAACATCTGTAAGCACCACAGCATGACAACACCTCTGATAATAATAAAAATAATTTTTGATTAATTTCACTCATAAACTGCAGTATTATAACAAGCATAGCACGATAGCTTAATATAGCACCTGTTCAAGAAATCTACTCAGATGTGTTCTCCGTGCTAGCCTACGATGTTAACGGTCATTTCAACTACTGTTAGAACAGTTAGCAAAACAGTAACATGTTATTATATGAGTAAAATTTAACTGTCGGCTGCCATGCAAGGCTCCACCACAATATAACTCTGATTTAACAATGGTGCCGCCAATCGAAATGAACGACTAGTCAACCTTTACTTGGGATACAGAAAACAAACTCAATTCCTCAGCTCTGCAAGTCAGTGTAGTGTGTTATTCATTACTCTCTGGCTCCTCATGATGTCAAGCTGATAATAAAACACTAACATCACTATCACACAGAATAGTTTTTAGCCCCAGATACACAACATGAAAAACCTTGTTCATTAGCTCACTTAGAAAATTAGGAATAAATACAACAGATCACTAAGAAAAAAATGAACCTACGTCATAACAGAGGCTTCAGTGAGGAACTGCTGCGCTGTGCTTTTGTCCCGCAGTATCTTCACAGCAACTTGTGTTCCCAAATAATCCCCTTTGCAGACCTCTGCAAACATTTAAACAAACATTTAATGAAACCACAATATACAAATCTGAGCTGATGTTTTCTGCCACTGTAAAAACAATATATGAAAATAGTGAAATTTTTTAAATACTGGATTTCGAATCTGCTGCAAAGATAAAATTAAAAATGATGAAAGAATTATATCAGTAAAACGAAAGTTTTGCGCACAATACTCTTTTCATGGTTCAAGTTTCAAAATCTAATCATGTTCACATCGTTCTTAATACAATCCAGCTGGGAGCGTTATTTAATGTACCCGGCAATCCTGTATTTCACATCTCTGCGCTGGAATCATATTATTCTCTAAGACAGCCTATTGCACTGGCAGAACTGGAAGTGTACAGAACATCTGAACTTCTCAAATGAAGACATAGCATCTAAAAACACTGATAAGCGTCTAATATGTGTGGCTAGAAGTGTGGTGGCTCTTAACACATTCTGATTTTTAAACATTAAATATAGTGAGTTTTCCAAGTAAATCAAATGTTACAATATATTGATACAATTTGCATCCATCAAACTATACTGCACTAGTTTCAGCTAATATTAGGACAATAAAATTTTATTGAAGCATATTTGAATATTCATACGTCATCTTTCAGCTATCAAAGGTTATGTCACATACCCAATAATTTAATATTCCCTTTTTACATATATTCATCAAATAACTTCAACAACCTCTATGTAAATGCTAAGTGCAGCTGCCAATTTACTTACCACTGAATTCCCCTTTTCCAATTTGTTCGCCTATTTTGAGATCTTTGTTCTTAATCTGCCAGCCGGATTCTATGAAGGCATTCTGGTCCACAGCCACATCGAAATTTCCATGCTTAATAAGAGGCTTTAGCAGGCGGGTGCACAGTCCGTCTGCGTCCTTCTCATAGTGCTGTGCAAAACAAGATGTTATTAACAGCACCAGAGCAGTAAACAACCAATCTTAATATGAGTCTGGAATAATTGAAATATTTTGTTGGAACAAGCAGCAATACTGTTCTGCAGGGTTTATTAGCTCTGCAGTTTGATGGATTATTGGTTTCATTTGGCTATTCTATTCATAATGGCTAAAGGGTTGAAATATTATTTAGGACTCGTAATGAAGTTGGGTGCTCGTAAATCAAGAGACTGCATTCCAGACTGACTTTGACAATTTATACAGAGCTCTAGATTTGGAGAAAACGTGGAGTTTCATTAGACAGTCAATGTGAAGGAAAGGGAAACAACAAACGTGGAGAGAGTAAAATTTATAAATGACAGTATCTGCAATCAGGAAGTAAAGGCACAGACAAGCACAGATTTTCTGGATAAAGACATATTTAAATATGATGACTGTATATTAAATGCATTTTTATATCTGTTATCAGTGCTGTATGCAAGACCTTAAACTTCAAGACCAAGACGAGACAGTGAGGTACCGAGACGCTAGGTTCAAGACAGTTCGAGACAGTAAAAAACAAGTGATCCTATATAGAAGGCTGTAAAATACTAATGTATCAGTTTTCAGGAATAAGGTTCATTTGTAATTCCAATTTGAAACTTAATTATAATGTATACTGTATCAGTTCCCAAGAACAGTTTGTATATTGCCGAGTTTTATCTTATTCGATATTTCTTCTTCAGCCTAGCGCAAAATTTTAAGACAGTTAAACCGAAACTTATCGAGACCGCTTGTTCGAGACCAAACAAGACTTTCGCTTCAAGACAGTTTTTAAAAATTCGAGACACTACCTTGAGACCGAGACAGCAGGCTTCCGAGACCGAGACACTAAAAAACTGTCTCAAGACGTCTTGAGACCGAGACACTAAAAAACTGTCTCGAGACCAAGACACTGTCTCGAGACCATACAACTCTGTCTGTTATTCAGACAATATCTGTAGAATACCCTGGCCAACTACGAATGAAACAACTCAAGATTTAGCTGAACCCACTGGTCTTTGATCAGCCTCAGGCTATGACAAGTTCACTGGCTTATCTTGGCCACAACTATTGATTTGAAGTTCATGCCTTATGGCAGTAGTGCTACAGAACTTTGAGGTAGGTTAGATACTCTCATTCTCTTTAAGTTGAATATTCATCTTGCTGAATTGACCGACTTCCGTTAACAGAAGACTTTGTGCGCTGTAGATTGATATATACTACATCGCAATAATGGCACTACACAAGTCACAAGAACAAATTACAGCACCGGTCTTGACCTCGGACCAGTTTCATTGTATTTTTCAGATAGCCTACTTGTGATAATTAGATATGCATAAATGAAGTTAAATATTTCAACAGTACAAAAAAAATCTCTAGAAGTCAATGAAACCAACAAATGGCTCTAAAGGGGTATCACTAATCTTAAAATGAAAGGATAAAAAAAATTGAGAAATACATACGTCATCACATTGTGTTCCACTACATAAAAATCAGATTAGCAAAGTTTCCACACACTTCGATGAGCTGCTTGAGGTTGGTGAAGTATTCCTCGCAGTCAATTGTCAGCTGGCTGTCTTTGCAGATCACCCTGTAGTGCTCCACCTGACCCTCATAGCATACACAAAGCGTGTAATCTCCGGGGTAACTGGTGCTCTCACGTACCAGATACAGCCCATCATCGCGCGGATGGAGCAAGTCCTCTGCCTGCTCCCGAGAAATCTTCCCATACAGCCATCTAGCAATACCAGCATAAAGAGCATTGTACTTCTAAATGGCACCAGTTACCCAAACATTTACTGTCACAAAAAAATTTACTCAGAAGTGCTTGGATTGCTATGAGTTTTGTGAAAAAGGGAAAGTCTTAATGCGGCAACATTCAACATCTCTGCATCTATATCAGGACATCCTCAATATATCCCTATATTCAATCATGTAGCATTATTCAAATATTACACAGTCCTAACTGCTTGCTAATGTCATGTCAAATCAAAAGATTCAAAAACTAAGAAAAATTATGGCTGGTACAGATTAAAAAATTAATAAATTAACCTCCATTAAATAATTTTGATTAATCGATTAACTTGGCACATATTATGTAAAATGAAAAACTTTTTAAACATAGTCACTGAGTCAGGTACAACATACTGTCAACTATAAAACATCAATCATTGCACATGCTGACATGATACATCAGCAATGGACCCCATGGTAAGCAAACTGTTTATTGCAATGAAGACAGTCAATTTTGTGACCACCAAAAACTAATCCATCAGCATTTACCTCAAATGCAAAACGATCACTTAATTCTTCACTCAAACATATCCCATTATCATAGTTCGTCATAGTGTTTACTCGAAAATGGACCATTTGATATGATGAAATAAGTCAAAATAAGTCAAAAAATGAATTGAACAAATAAAAATGAATTGTCCAGAATGACCTGCCCCTCCTCAGTGGCAAAGCCCATGCCTGTAATATCCTCCTCACCTACTTGTTGCCTGAAGGCATTTGTCTTTTCCTGGGGCTTCTGCACTGAAAATCATTCAGAATAGTCCATGTTGCAAGAAGCACTTTAAAAATGTCCAGATACGAAACATTTGTGGCAGTCCAATATAATTATTGCACCACGCATAAGTCCATGGTTGACATAAAGTTAAGCCAACATTTGAGACATAATGTTGGATCAGTTAAGTCATAGTCCAAAACACCAATAGGGAATGATGAAGATTTCGGTAATAGTAAATCCCGAGGTCTGTTACTTACGGCATAGCATGGAGCTTAACCTCTCCTCTTTGATGAACATAATTTGCAGGTATCATTCCTGTCTTTCCGTCCGCAGTCTTACGAGCAAAGTACCAGTTGGGATCCTTAAAAAACCCAGGCTCACATGTAAGTTCGCTTATAGATGAGCTAGACAACAGCTTCTGCTACATCTGGAAAATCATAGGTACACAATAACTCAGGGACTAAACACAAGGGAAATTTTTATACCATAACTAGTCAAAACCAGAAGGAAAACAGCTTATGGCTCGGAAGCATGTCTATTGTCTAGGGTCAGATACTCTTCTCTCCTCTCCATCACATTCAACTTAACGAAATATATATTGAGTACAGACGCTGTAAATCATTTATCAAGTCTGAAGCAACAGTCACGAGTAACTAGTCAACCGTAAAATAATTCAGGTACATGTAAAATCAAAAGTTTTCATAGAATTCTATATTGTATCCAACGTATCATATATGTATATCCCATATTAATCAATCAATTCATTATTTATCCACGAATCTATCTATTAACTTGTGCACTACAAACTCAGCCATAATGTGTACACCGACTGTACACTGTCAGTGGGAAGACCAGGCACCAAGGTAGAGGACTAGTCACCCACCCTTATAAGCCAAGGTTGAGAAAATGAAGAACCCATAGCCATAGCTGACTCTCAGGCAAGCTTAAGGGACTTTCCTCATTTTATTTTCTATTCAATTTTCTATTAACCGTGCCATTCATCCATCATTCTATTTTCTATGTATCTCTATCCTCCACCCACCTATCTATCTGTCTATCTTCTTTTACCAATTAATGACCAATTTTTAATAACAGCATAAAAAGAATGTAAAAGCAGCAGCTTACTTGAGTTGTCCTTACTATGGTCAGCCTATCACCTCGACGAAATGGTAAATCTTCTGTAGAATTTCCTTGGAAACTATACACAGCTATAACTTCAGTTCCTGGCAGCCAGATATTCTATATGAAACAGAAAATACAGCAGACATGACAGAAAAAAAACATTCAACAAGACATCCATGGAGTCAATGTCAAAATGAAAACGATTGCAACTTCTTTGCAGCAAACAGTACATAACGAGTCATGACAATATGTCAAAGGAGCAGACTAGAATATAAGACATAAAGAGGTCATTGAAATGTAGGGATGAACAAAAAAAAACTTGGCTCAGTCCTCGGCTCGTTTCGTAATACACGGCATAAACTCGGAAAAACAACAGGTCCGAGCTTTAATCTTTCTAATTTTCTGTTTTGAAAAAAAATCGAATTTCTTAATTCACAAAACGATAATCGACCTAACTCAAAACACAAATACTGTAATTTTTATTTGCAAAAAACAATCAACCTAACTAAAAAACACATATACTACTACTATTAATAGTCACTACACTACTTCTTAAATTCATAAAAGTTGTGTAAACTGTCAAACTAAAAATCAAGAGAATGAGAAATTTTTTAATATTCTAAATTTGGCTCAGACTTGGCAAAATTCAACCTGTAAAACTCAGTATTCAGCAATAAATTCAAACTCGGTTTATCCATATTGAAATGCCTGTGGGAGATAGCAATAGGTGAAGTCCTGGTGAACAAAGTAAAGTACAGTAATGTAATTGCAAGGGTGCAACAATTATTCACTGGAAGTACAGAAGAATAAGCAATCCCGATGCTGGAAATCCCAATAATCCATAACACAAAACCATTACCAGTAGGCCTACCGTTGCAAGTTCCATCACTTTGCCAATGAATCACATGCAAAGCTGTAACTGAACGTCAAATCTGCACAGAATCCAAAGGCTCGCGAGGTATCAGTATCCAGTCACTGTGCCACCCCAACGTCAGATCCATATCCCAAGTTAAATTACCATGGGTAGCGTTTTGACACCCGACCCATACCAGTTACCTCTTACACAAAAACCATTACCAGTATCTGATCCATACTAACAAAATTACTATGAGACGATTCTGATCTGATACCTATCCACAAGTATATCCGTACCTGCCATATATTAGTTGCCATTATAAATTAGTCCCTGCCAGGTCAATAAGCAATATATAGGCATCATTTTCTCTTAAGACTTATCTTTTCTCTAGGGGTTCTTTGCACTGAGAGAGCCTCTGATTAGGTTGCATTGTGACAGGCACTTTAAAAATCCGTAAATAGAATAGAATGTAATTATTATAGGCTGATGTACAGATGATGATGATAATAGAAACTATAATAATAATAAAAATGATAACAGTAACAATAATAATAATTATAATAAAAATAGTGGCTGTAGCAATATTAATGATGAAGACAGTGAATCTGTTCTTGTACCTTCGAGCTGCCCAACTCAATCTGTTACTTTTGACGCAACTCGTTTTTAGATGTAAGGCTTACAATATCACACGATTTACTAATATTACTAACCACTGATGCAGCTATGTCATCTGACAAATCAGATGTCAGAAAAACCAACAACTATGCCTTTGAAGACATGTAGTTGTGCCAACTGCACACATCAGAAATAGCTCAATGGCCTTAGCAATGCTATAGTATGGTCATCAGTCAACTGCTGTATATTTAGACATTATGCACATATTTAAATGTATATGCTACACTGAATATATATAGTCATGACTAATGGACCAATATGCATGACCAATATACATATATATATATATACACGCACAATAACACATACCTATAAGTCCATTGGTCATGCATGGACTCCTATACAATAAGCTGTCTAGGAGTCCATCCATGGGTCGTACCAGCCCAGCCCCATCATTAATCATCTTTTCTCCAGTTTGGTCCGTCCATGGGGGCCATAACATGTTCGCTTTGGTCACCAAAGTCAGCAGCAGTGGATGACTTACAAGATCTTCAGAAGTTGATAATTTCCATCTTGTAATAATGATCATTTATATACCACCATAGGCAGCAAGCTACTTCTAGGGTATTTTACAACAAACTGTTCAAAGTCAGCACAAATTAGAAACAAATGCTCTGAATTACACAGAAAGTACAGGTTTAACTGTTTTTAACAGCAGGAAGAGTTTTGGGTTTCCTGAATGGTTGCTGGGCAACTGTTCCAGGCACGTGGGCAAACGATTGTGGTATATGTGACGACGATACATCGAAGGCAGTCAGGCATAACATGGCAGTTTGAAACAAAATACTGTTAATTAAATGAGTTGTTAAAGTATTTCTCAGAGGTTAAGAGATGCCAGATTTCGAAATATGTCTAGCATCAACCTGTTTTAGAGAAAACACCACTGCTGGACTCAGTGGACTGTTCTTTCAGTAAATCATGGGCTCTGCGTTAGCTATTCTCTGACCTCCTCACTAGTCAACTCATTTCAGCTATTTGTAATTTGAGCCCTATGATTGAGTTAATGAAAAGAGAATATTTTCACCAAAATTGAACATCTATTAATGAATGTCAAGTTTACTAAAGCTTATGGGACATAAGTTAACCCAATGGTGCTTACACCGAATACTGCCAGTTGAAGTAAGCAAGTAAGTCCTTGAAGGTGTAAAGTTCACAACTGCATGTAACCCTAGAATTTCACATTGGTACAAGTAAAATCCAGTATACCAATACATGTAATGCACCTGCCCATAGCTGACCCAACCTGCGAAATGCTAATCTGTAGTCAAAACATGGTACGGACAAACTAGCAGGTATGGGTGTACTCGCAGAATCCAAGTCCAGATGTGATACTTGAAAAGCAAAAACACCACAAAGGGTACAGTTATGAAACTTAATATCACAACTGTGTAATTCAGTTGCAAAATCACAACTTTCACTGATAATGTAAACAAGTTTTATAAACTGCAAGTAGATTAGTAAAACGAAGCTTTGAGTTAAAAAACAGAAACAGTATATTCACTGTTTGGATATTTCCTACAAGACTCATCCTATAGGGTTAAAAATAAGCTGACTTTTAAAAACTGGTGTTTGCTTCATGTTGTTTGCAAATCAGTCTTGTTTTAGCACCAAATTTTAAGGTGGCAGATCACGAAATAAAAGCCTATAGGCTGATTAGGGTCCTTGGCAGATCTCTGAGGCCCAGAGCATCACTACCAACATCATCATATTCATTCATCAATCATCAAGTTTCAGCACTAGCTTGTAACAGGACTCTGTTTATATAGCTAATAATGATCAAAGAGCATCCATTGACTCATTGGAAGTATATATAATATTCACAGGGCTAAGCACCATGCAGCCCAGTCAAAGGGATTAGCTTCAAGCCCTGATGAAAGAGACTGATAGTCCATTGAAAGGAAACAGACTTTAGCAAGCATTGATGACAGTGCTTCAGCCAATCCAGTTCAGATAGATATCTGAACTGGATTGGCTGAATCACTAAAAGGTATCACATCCAACATCTATGGTGCACACCAAAGCTGCAAGCAACTGACTGTGAAGCAGATGTGGGAATAAATATACGTCAGGCCAAACTCATTGCTGTAAATATCAACCAGAATGACAAGTCAATGAATGTTACCCTTTAAGAAATCCAACATGGGTCCACATATGCTTGCATGATTCGTTCAAAATAAGACTTCAAATCAATTATTTATTCTACATCCTTATGTTTCTCACAGAGCATTGAATTTCAACAACTGACTGCAATCAAAGACATATTTTCAACTAGCAAATTCCAAATGTTAAACATCCAACAGATAGCATGACAATTAAAGCTAGTTAGAGCTTCTTGCTTTTAACTTACAATATAAGAAATAATGAGTTCTAAGCAAATCACAACTACAGAAATATAGACGAAGACAACAAAAACAGAAATGACACGCAAATGTAGTTTGAGGGGTTCATAAAAATTGCTTTAAAAAGTCCAGGAACATAGAACTAAACTTGCCAAACAACCAAAATGAATTAAGTTTTAGCAAATCAATTGCTAATGATGGTGATGATCAACAATTAAAATACAATCATCGTAATTTGGTAATGAAAATTATACTCCATGGCAACGTATAAGCGAAACAACTGTAGGGTAAATCCTCACTCCATATCTTCCCGTCTTACATGCAGTGGGTTGGTCAAATTAAACAAATTTTAATCATGGTATTTGTATATAATGAGCAGTTCATCCTTTGCAAACAACGAACAGATCTTTTATATACTATAAAACACAAGAATTTAACCTATTCTAATCAATCTAACCTAAGACTGCTAGAGCAAAACTAAACTGGTTCATTATTCATGCAATTGATGGTTGGTGGTAAATGACAGATACTTAAAGCAGACCACCAACTGTGGCAATCTAATCTGAGAATATGGTAAGTACACAAAAAAAAGCTCAGTGACGTCCTTTTAAAAGCATACAATTCTTAGGTTCTGTACTGTGGGCTGAGTATTCTTTGCAAAAACCAGATTAACCTCAAAAGCATACATAAACACATACATCATATATATATATATATATATATATATATATATATATATGTATATATATACAAGTTGAAATATATGGATAGTAATTATTAATAGAGCACAAAGCTAGAAAGTTCTTCCTCTGACAGGTGCATTTTATAAATAAGCATGAGATTAATAGGTTAGAAAAGGAAGAGAAGGGGTCAACATCAACAGAGAGAGCACAGGAAACATTATCTAGTAGAGGTAGATCCATGTGAGAAACAGATCAAAAGAGTATCTAAATAATTCCATATGACTCACCTGCAAGTCATATGTGTTTTCATTTTAGAACACTGCATTACACGATGTTCAAATAATGCACTTAAAAGGTGTGATATAAAGCTTCAGTTACTCTACATAACATTAGTCTGAGGACATCAACAACATATAAAATATTGCAAATCAGAATGTTCACAATGCACCAACAAATTCAGTCATTGAATTAAATGGTTGACACCAGAGATTTCAAACTCCTTTTGATGAGGATGCCTTCTGCAGCAAAACTTGCAAGAAGTTAAAATGGTGCACACAAAAAGTCAAATTGGGCTTAAAAACTATTAATTTGATCTTCATTATAAGCCATGAATATTGCATAAAACTCAGTAAGCCCTAAAATTGTAAAGATTTTAGACAAATGTAGCTCTACAGGTCAAAAAAACATCATGGGTGGGTTGGATCAGCTTATTGACACCTGATAACCACTCTCTATGAGCTAGTTAAGCATTTCTCTTCAGTGCCAAAAGTTCAGCTGTAATAATCAGGACAGCAAAACATTTGAACTTTGAAATTGTGCAACAGATTATGTGGAAATGGTGGAAACAGATTACTGTAAAACAACTTCTGCCATCCTGGCATGGTTGAATAGTTATATACAGGCATGAAGAACAGAAGCACAAGGGTACGAAACTCACTAGTCTACAAAGTTAACTCATATCATAAATACTGTAGTTTGCAGTCCAAATTAACATTAACAAATATATTTTAAAAACTTACAATGTCTGGTTGGGCCATTGTGGAAAATCCCTGGATCGTTTCAGAACTTTAAGCAGCGAAAACATGAATCGTTTGTGCAAGAAATCTCTAAAACTAAACAACACAGGCAATGGTATCTGACATTAATTCGCACATAGTAGGCCATGACCTCCTAGCACCTCAGCCTCGAACCGTCACAGCACAGAAAGTTTTTAGATAGGGTCATTCCGTGTCAATTCAACAAATGCCTCCTGTGCGACCATCTCAGATTTTGATTAAATTTTCACACAATGTGCATCAATGTATTAGAACATGGTGCACAAAATGTTAGCACAATATTCTTAGGAATTTTTTAACGGAATTTTACAGACATCTGGGGTGACCTCTCTTTTCACAATTTAGAAATCGTGTCTTAATTTGCTGCCATAATCATAAGGCTGTAATTGCACTATTATTGCAGATAAATTGATGAAATTAGCAGGACACCTTGTCTTGGAGATGCTAACCAAAGGCTGCTGGAAGAATTTGTTATCTGATGGGTAGTTATTTTCTAGTTGCAGATTGAAAATTGAAAAAACCAACACTCTTACTTGGCACCAGTAGTTTATGCTACACTATCACCAAATGGGTTGACTTACAGAGAAACTGTGAACCATTTGCAGTAATAGTCCACATTCGTTTGCCCGAATAAGCAATTAGACAAGCTTCATCATGTATACCTGTTGCATTGTGGACATCTGACATTGGAAAAAATTCCATTAAAAAAAAATTACTAAGAATATTGTATTAAGATTTTTAACACCATGTTCTAATACATTGATGCATAGTGTGTGAAAATTTCATTAACATCTGAGATAGTCGTACGGAAAACTAATGAAAAATCTGTTGATTTGACACGGAATGACCCGATATCGTACACACAGTCACACCTCCGACACAAAATCACGAGTCTTGAGAAGAACTTCCCATAAATGTAGGCCTATCTTACCAACAACAAATCCAGTGTGCGAAGAATGCCACATGAACATCACAAAATTCAATTCCAATAAATTTAGAACTGTTGACTTTAAAAATTAAAAATCTAAAAACAACAAACATTTTCACTTTTGGGGCTTTTGAGGTTCCAAAATAAATAGAAAAATCTAGGTTTTAAAATTAATTGCACAGCGGCAGCCCTGATGGCATCCAATTGGTTTGAGCGCACGCCTTGTAAGGAGGAACGCAAGTCTGAGCTTCTCAGATGGCTACAATATTGGGACCTTGAGCAAGTCTCTAACTCACAATTGCTCAGCATCGATTGCTGGATGGTAATTTAACTCGGGATCAATCCGAATCATCGAAACGCGAATCCCCGAAAACGCTGAAAAGGACAAAAAGCCTGACTCCCGAAAACAGCAATTTACTATTGAAAAACCCTTAACTGTCTCAAAAAAGCGCAATTCATGCATTAATCCAGCTTCTGAATGATTTCTTTTCATCGATCCGGCTTCCATTTAAGCAGAATCCTTTTCATCAATCCAACTTCGTTTTCAGGGAAACGGCGGAAATCAGTTTTGGGGATTCGGGTTTTGAGGATTCGCTATGCACCCATGTAATTTATGTGCCTGGACTCTTAGGATTTTCACCACATTTGTGTCTTTTAATTAGACGAACCTTTACTACAGTCTTGCAAACCTCTGGAAAGTTCTGTCTTGATCTACTTTGTAAAACAAAGTGTTTTTTGCCTCACCACTTAGTGCATTGCATTATGGGATGTGGCTTGGAGATCACCCCGAATCATCGAAAGACGAATCCCCGAAAACGCTGAAAAGGCCCAAAACCCCGATTCCCCGAAAACAGCAATAAAAACGTCTAACTGTCTCATTCGTCAATCCAGTTCCTGCATGAATTCTTTACATCTATCCAACTTCCATTTAAGCAGAATCATGTTCATCAATCCAGCGTCGTTATCGGGGATACGGCGGAAATCAGTTTTGGGGATTCGGGTTTCGGCGATTCACTACGCACCCGTGGCTTGGTAGGCATCAGCGCTATATTTGAGCGCATGCAGAGGCGGCCATATTGTTTACTATAGGGAATTAAACCTTCGCGATTACCAGGTAATTTATTCATACGCTGCTTGGCGGAATATTCCGCCGCAAAAGTCCGCGCATGATAATAACAACAACAATAATAAAACAGCTGTATAAAATTAATGGCTACCATCTGGTTGCCATTTAGCAAATCCAACCCAACTTCAGCTAAATAAAAATCAACACAGTGTTCCTGCACATAAACAGTGCCTATACTTCTCGGGCAGCCACAGCACAGAAAGTTTGCCCATTTAATCACGAAGAGACCTCGAATGTGCTACACCGAAAACACCACAGGAAAACTAAATTCCAACATTACCTAAAACGCCGATTTACTATTGCAGCAAAACTGCATCCCTTTCACGAGATTCTGCAACGAACAAAGCAATCGAGCTAACAGCGTTCGACTTATGTATTGCACATATCTGCAAGCGCAGAAACTAAAAACAGTAACTCATTAATCCTCCAGCTCCCGAGCCGCCATTTTCCTCATGAACTCGAGACTCGAGAGTGTAAACAAGTAGAGAGCCCAGTCAACGCGTAAATAACTGCGGCCATCTTTGCCATTCAAAAGAGATTACAGAAATTGTTATTTCTCATTGTAATTGAGAAATACTAATGATTTCACCGAATTACTAGAATATAGATTCCTAACATCTGCATTATCCAGAATGGAATAGACTGCCGGACTTCGAAAATCTTTGACACCATCGCTCTTCAAAATTAACCTTACGACCTATTTTGTTCACTTAAGGTCTCATAATGAAGAATCTATGGGCTATCAAAATTAAGCAATTTAAATTTGTTATGACTGCGCATTAAACTCAGAGAATCCTCAGCTCATTAAGTACGATGACTAATTATAGATAGCATATTGATCACCTCACAGCAATTTGCTCCTCCTTTTAATGCTCTCCGAAAACTAAAAGCCTATCATGTTATTCTTCCTCTTCTTAATTGGGCAAGCCCTTCGCATCGTTTCATTCTCTAGTAGGGCCTACTGTTATTATAATAGGTCTATGCTGCATGCTTTAATTCTCTGTTGTGGGCCTTCCACTGTCTCGTCATTTTTCTTTCTGCTTTTAATTCTCTTAAATCTGTCCTCTTTGGCCGTGGTTGGACTGACTGCTTGATTCCCGCTACCCCTAGGTTGACTAGTCCTCCGTTCGCTAGGCGGCGCAGGTTCATAATTAGACGTAGAAAGCTACAGACACTTTGCACGGCTGTTGTACAGCTGAATTCGGATCCTGTAGGTAATTATGTTCAGATATGTTCGTTCAAAGATTGCATTTGTAATCATACTGCATCCTCGTCAGTTTTAAATATTAAAGAATATATTACTATTGTTGTTATCTTTAATACCTAACCTCTGTGACAGCATTGTCATTTTCAGCTACAGCAAATTTGACCAATCGATCTCATTAAGTAGGCCTACTCGCCCAAAATCTGGCTCCTGTGCTGGTAACGTGATCTGACTCGGACATTCAGTTAGTTTCATTGGACAAAGACGTTCGTCCAAATAAAGTAGGTATATGATATAGCGCCTCGTCTCAGCTGAAAATGAGTTTTAAGGTGAGTATAAAAAAGTCGGAGCGGATTAGCGCAACGCCTGTTACAGAGCGATGGGCAAATCACTGAGGTATAATATTATTATGTGGTGGTGATCATGGCCTAGATCAACGGTTCTCAATCTCTTTAGTGCTGCGAAACCCTAATAATATTTCCAAAGGTGTGGCGACCCCAGCTTTTAAAAGTATTGTGTTACTGCCTTCACCGCTTTTTACTACCATGCATTTTACTTCTTATCATTTGATAATCCATACACCTCATATTACAGCATGATCAATCTTTCATTAACAGAACAATTTAAAGTTTGCTGTTGGTTATATTATTTTACTAAATGAATCACAGTACAAGAAATAAGAAAAGATTAATTGAAGTCATTATAGTAGAAGGCTATTTCGTGTAATAATCGCGATTAGACTTACATACATATTATTTATGAGAAACAAGACAGAAACATTTTTTTTACAAATTCCTGAAGGTTCCAGGCGACCTCTGGCAAATCGTAAGGTGACCCCGTGGGGGTCGTGACCCACAGGTTGAGAACCGCTGGCCTAGATAATGCCGCCCCAGACTGGGAGAGAATAGAGTGCAGCGATGGTAGCCGCATTTATTTTCTGCCACTTTGAGACACCACACTAATGTAATGTAATCAATCATTTATATAGCGCCACTCAAATCAGCAGCGCTCTCAACAGGTGTCTGTGCGTGGCAACAGAAAGGTCTTAAGGCATCTCCAAAAGTGACAAGGTAACTCCAGATGCAGTACTTCCCATCTAGATGTTTGCCCGAATTTTTTTCCAGTTCAATCCTGCACAATACAACACCTTTTTAACTTTAACAATTTAACGAATTTCTTAATTTCTGCCATAGATTTATAAATTTTGTGTGGCAATGCACATCTCCTAATGTTGTGATTATGCCCTTTATTTGCTTTGCAAGTATTGAAAAATAAAAATTATACGTATTTGATTAAACAAATTTTAATTATACCAACTCAATAACATCCTGTAAATCACATTGTTAGGGCCTTGTACTTCACTTATGCCTTTGAATAGCGTTGCCAGACGTCTGGAAAATGATGACATGTCCTCTGCTATGTTCAATCATTTCTAACATGCTGTAATACGTTAACTAGCAACGAATAAAATTCTGTTTAAGAGCTACATTCGATTTTTACAATGTCATTCTGTTCATTTTCTTGAGGGTCATTCTCATCCTCTGCAGGTCTCTCTTCTATTAAATTCTGTTTGCCAGACATAAGTAAAGCAAGTTCTTCTAGAGGTGTTCTTATTTTCAGTTCTTTTTCTGTCAGTAAATCGTTTACTTCTTGCAAAATCTCTGGCACATACCGAACACAGTCCAAGTAAATGCTCTAAAACAGCCACAGAAAACAACCTGTCAAAACATTTCAATTTCAACAGTCCTTTAACAGTTTTATCATTAATTTGCAACATCTTCAACCGTTATGAACCAGTGTACAACAGACTTAGTCAATCTGTAGAACAATTTCTGGGTCTTGTGAGTTACGTTGAAATCTAAATGTACACATTTCATTAATTCATTTATTTCACAGATCTGTGGCATCATTCAAGATGATCTATTCAGGAGGGCTCCCAATCCAACCCTGGCTAAATGGAGCAGTCTTTATGTTAGAATAGAACATGGCCTCCATGGCTATATGCATTATGCATAGTGCCAAAAAGGATACCATTCCAGATTGCAGACCTCCACAACTGGGGACAAGAAGTTCAGCCGGCCTAGATGAGTGGAGAGAACCACGGCATTGTATGCTAAGGGCAGAACCCCATAGGTAAACAGGGCCATACCCCCGGCAGGCAGCGTCAAAGACAATCAGCTTAGAGTGATCTTCCATTCAAGTGTAAATGCTCTGTTGTGGAAAGGGAGCCAATGCAAGATATCTAACACATAACCAGTTACATGGACTAATCTTAGGATGCGACCAAAAAGACGTGTCGCCGTGCGCAAGATGTGATTCAAAACCCAACCTGAGCAGCCAGGAGACCCATATAGGGGGCGCAACAATAATCCAGATGGGAAACAACAAAGAAGAGGACAAGTGTTAAGGCAGCATTAGAGGATATTGAACTAAAAACCAAACTAAGCTGATGCAGCTGATTATTACAAAACAACAATTATGGCATAGCAGGTTGATATGCCAAGTGAAGGTTAGTTCTTTGTCAAAGGTCCTGGGACACAGCATGAGGAAGTAAGCTGCAGGATTCCTGAGCAATGGACTTCAGGTCAATCTTAGTGAGCAACTGGCACATGCCACACCAAATAAATTTGGTTTTAGATGAGTTAAGCTGCAGGACTCCATTGTCCGGTTCATGGCCTGCGCTGCGGTAATGGCTGTTGAAGGAGGACAGTGCATATACGTCTGCATACAGCGACCATATGGCCTCGAACCTGCTTATTCTTCAAAGAATTGATCGGGTAAGATCCGTCACCCTACAGTCCCCGCTGCCTGTTAGAATGGGTGCCACATCATTTAAGGGTCCCTTCTCCGGACCATCTAATCACGACCTCACTAACATTTTAGAAACTGTCCCCTATTTGCGATAAATGCCAAACTCACAAGCAAAATTAGAAAAAGTTTCCTAATTATTATAAAATTCTTATTAAAAGGTAATATGATGTCCTTAAGTAGGTCTATTGTTCTAGCCACAAATAGCATTTTAAATTAATTAAAACACTTCCAACTCAATACTTCAATTTCACGAAAGGTGAAACAAACAACGGTCAATATTATGCAGAAGCACACTAAAGCCAGGATCTGATTAGACTGTGGTCAAGCAGAGCAACTTCTGACTGAGAACCTGGCTTATTGTAGAGAATATGCAAGGTAGAATGCGACTTACCTTAGCCCATGGACAGTGTTGAAGAGCTCTGTAGAAAACCCCTTTGACATTGTGCCGGTTGTCCATTTGTGCCTACAAACACAGAGCACTAGTAAGCAACTGATTGCTACTTTAACAATTTCAAACAATTGTCAAATGATTGCAACTTTGCTGGTCATGTCATGAAATAGAAGTCAATTTTACATTGCACTTAATAGAACAAGTGTACTAAAAGTAACTGAACTGTGTATTGAATGGCCACTATGTAAATTAATAAGCATAATACCATGTAATTAGAAAACCAATGCAGCATTAAACACTATGGCTAATAAATTCACAGATAATTTAAGATTTCCTTTTCTGGTTTTTATTATAATTTCAACCTGAACAAATATTGTTTACTTGTTATTATAACGTTGCCCAGTACCATGGTCAAATGGAAACAACTTTGCATACTATGTACTAAAAGCTGTGTGCTGGCCTCTATCATAGGCTTTTACAAGGAAGAAATTACTTCAACCTTAATTAAGATTCCTACAATAAGCTACAAAAGTCTCTCTCAATAAGACACACCAGCCTCAAACATGAGGACAAATCTTTGCTATTATAATTATTCAACTCTCCAATTCACCCACTCTTTAACTCTTTATAATCAGTTAGCCATGGTAACATAATTATCTGTAAAACCAGATAATACTCAAGCTACCCTATCATCATATTCGTTTTTCAATTGAGCTTTCAAATTGTTATTCAACCTTCTTTAATAAATAGATTCAGAATATGCTACATATGAGAGAGAGAGAGAGGGAGAGAGAGGGAGGGAGGGAGGGAGAGAGAGAGAGAGAGAGAGAGAGAGAGAGGGAGAGAGAGAGTAACAATAACCTCAAAGTACATGTACAGTCTCCAGATGAGGATGCAGTGCTGTGATGCTGATTGATTGACAGCAACCTCAAGCCACGCTCTCAGCTGATTAGTTACACCTGTCTCTACAACACCTAAGATACAACAAACAGGTCAACATCACAGGTTCATAAGTGTACAATACATAACTTATGTACTTTTATATAAGTAAGTATATTCTCCATTAACCAATTGCTAATTGCACTCAGGTGTACAGACAGTGTCAGGCACCTAATCAAACCGTAACAAAGTATGTAGCATCCCAATAATAAATGCTTTGCACATCAGGCTGCAATGATTATTAGTACATGGTTGTGGGCACAGTGACATTCAGATACAAGAACACTCACAAATTTAGAACCATAGTTAATCAGAGATATGAAAAATAGTCACGAGCCTAGAGTGGCTTATGACATCACTAAGTGTGCAGTGCATGCAGCTAATTGAAAGTAAAAACCATTTAGTACATTTGATCAGTTTTACTTATAACAGTGACATTCAGTCTGCCAATGTATTTGTGCCAGCAGCCAAAACCAAAATGAGTGAGAACCTTTGAATTGCTCTCCGGCATATGCATAATATACTGGTACATACTTCTTGCATCTATGTTGGAGACCTAGGATTCAAAATTTTAAGAAACAATTGAAGGTCTATTTACTTATCTCCTAGTACTTGCACTGACATATTGACACTGCAAAGCACCCAAGAAGTAGCTCACTGCTTGTTATACAGAATTATTGTAATCCCAATTACAACTTGTTTTAACACAGTAACACCTAAAGCAATGAAGTCATTGGCTTAATGAATATTGTAATAGTAACAACATTGATGCATCAGCACTCGCAAACAGTTAGCCAGTAGGTTTTTGATTTCTGCTGTAATCAAATGATGTAAAGGCATATATATCACCACATTGACTGACCTACACATGATGTATCTGCCTGATGCGATTTCAGGCTCTGAATCCTCTTGAACTCTGATAGCACAGCAAACAGAGGTAAAACTGATGTCTTAGCCAGTGACAAGTTCTCATGGAAGTATCGTCTAAGGTGTCCCGTGATACTGAATGCAGATTCAAGATCAACAAATGACTGCAGCAGAAACCTACTCTCACGAAAGTGCCCGAGCTGTGACATGAGCGGCACTCTCAGGGTGCTAAGAGGCGATATATAATTAGAAACATGATATTGAAGGAGGCCAATGTAAGATTCGGTACACATCTGGTGGACGGTCTGCTTGTAACGCAAAACAGTGGGAGTTGATTTCTTCCCTATATTGTAGCTTGAAGCCAGCCTGGAAAGAATGTCTTCAGAAACGGCAGACATGGCTTCCACTCCACCCGTCAGATATTGAAACATCGCATAACAGGAAGTCCAGTGAACCAGTGCGTTTCCAATATACGGCAACCGTAGTAAACACTCCAGAACATTCTCCTCCGTCATGGAGTTGAACTGCTCCATCAAAACGTCCAAATTCTGCGAGTAATTGCGTTGGCATTTCAGCAATCTGGTTGGTGCAATGTTTCCGCCAAAAGTTAGCCCACAGCTGCTATCACTCAGTGCAACTAGAATGCACAGTGGTCGTGAAACTTCCCCACTGTCACACCCCTTGTCATATCTCTTCTTTCCAGTATGAAGGACCTTCTCTTCCAAAGCATGAATATCCACACCAAGTTCAAGTGAAGCATACGTTCTGTATAGCAGACATCTGACACAGGCCTCATAGTCATCACCCTTAGCGACATTGGCAGCTCCACTCATTGTGATGGCAGTGTCAAAAACTTTCCTTGCATCTTTATGATTACTGCTGTTAAATTCAAAAGTGGCATATCGTTGCCAGATGGCTAAATTGTTTCGGTCAACGCTTAACAGTGACTTAAGAAATTTCTTCAGTTCTTTGCTCTGTATCTTTCGACTGCTCTCGTCACAACAATCCAACTCACTCGTTCGGAAATCAATGTCTCGCAAGTGCAAAAACGTCCTAAACTCACCTTCAAACTTATCACACACCTGAGTCATCACATTTGATCGAAAAACCAAGTAATTTTCCAGACGTGAGCTTACTGACAGGTGTGGTTCGAAGAGAAGTTCGGCATCAAAGCGTCTGTATATCTCAGATGCAGACTCCAGAGCTGATGCAAAGCTAGAAGTAAAAGAATTCCGGGATAACTTTCCTGTATCTGATAATCGGTCGAGAAAATCAAAGAACCCAGACAGGAGCGCAAATTTGTGTTCTTTAGATTTAAGAAAAAACAGGCATTTTGAGATGTCTTCAAACAGCACAATCCTCTCAGTATCCTCACACTCATCCTCTTCGTCTGAAGACTGTTTCCAAGGCAACCAGTGTCTAGATGTTCGTGAACTTTCAATTGCCAACCATAACTTTCCCTTATCATCATGATCATTTATTAGTTTCTCTTCTTCCTCCTCATCTTGATCTACAATAAAGTAACAAAGAAGAAAGGAAAACTTACTATATGCTCATTCAAACTTAAAATTGGTCTCAACAGATAATAATGGTAAGATTCATTCATTTACAAACTTGCCGTATCTGAGCCTTGTTGAACCATGCAAGTTTACAGTGCCTCGTACACTCATATCTATTCATTCACACATGGGCAAGACATATGCTAAGGAGACGTTTACAAAAGGTTAGACACATACAACCCCAGGTTCAGTGTTAGGTGGTGCTGCCGTGGGTACTCGGGAGTACCCGATCCCAAAAATTACTCGAGTAATTTTTTTATACTCGTGTACCCGTCTAATTCCACTTCCGATCGGAAAATTGCAGTTTCTGGTTTCAGTTTTCCAAATTATTGCGACTTTTTGGTGAGTTAATTCGTTATAAATTGGTAATTGAAGGGTTGCAGGAAAGTTGCAGCCTATGCCAGGTCCAAGTTATAGACTTTATAGTTTTCTTATTTACTATTACTGGCTGCTATGTCTACTTTGTCTATCTTTGGTCCATGGTAGAAGCCATGTAGCTTGTATTAAGCACCTCTGGTATTGACGGGTACTCGAACACCCGATAAGCCACTCGACCGAGTACTTTACTCCAAAACAACACGTTAGCCATGGAAGGCCATGACAATAAAAATAGCACATGCCGTACTGAGAAAAAGACTCTGAACACACCTTTATAAAAAGTATGTCAAATTTAATCTACAGGACCACAAACTATTAAATGCCATGCAGAACACACAGTTTTTTAGTTTGAAGTGAGAAGCCGTTGATTAGGAACACAAGTTCTATCAAAAAAATGAAGAAACGGCTAAACTGAAAATAGATGTCAACCAATCGAAGCAAAGCCAAGTATATCATGTTCTGTAAACTTCACATATCCGTGACTTGTTGGATAACATACATCTCTAGTGCCAACTGTGCCATATACATAATCATTTCTCTTCATTTTTTAATTTCTGCCCCATTTATTGATATCTTCCATTACCAATCAGGTGGGTTTTTCAAATGAATTAGTTAATTGGCACACATTAATTGCTGTTTAATTATTTAGTACTTAAAAGCTTAGTAATAAAAAGTTTCAAAGTCTGCATTGCACATTTGAGAAATGTATAACAAACCATCAATGAATGACTGAAACTGGTAAAACAAACTCCTCATACCTTTGTTTGACCAGATGTTAGATGAACCAGAGTTTGCAGAAGGTTCGCCTTTATTGTCCACCCAGGTAGCCCACCCCACTGCGTTCACCTCCCCAAATCTAGGAACTCCACTATCCCAGAAAGCAGAAAGGAAGTCCATCTGGTCCAACTTATCAACATCTTGAAGTACTGTTGGACAAAACAGGTTGCATTCAAGCTGGGCCTGGAACAACGCAATGGCTCTTTCGATGTGACCCGATTCATAAAGAAACGCACACAGCTCGTAAAATATTTCTGTAAAAATGAAACAAAATACCAGTGACAATCCACGCTTACAAAGCCTGTAATAGAAAAAATGAGTTAGATATTTTTTTTTTACGGTCTCAGAAAAACAACTTTTGCTTCAAAGCTGTATCACTATGAATAAACTTCCTTTCTTGGTACAGTATGAACTGCCAATACAATTTCTGAACATTTAAGGTTAAAGCACTGTCATGATAGACACAAGTAATGCTTATAGTCTAAAATTTCTGTTAGTAACTAAAAGTCCATGGTGCTTAATTAATTATTATTATTATTAAACGGACGATTTCTAAAGCGCCGTAGCGCTGCTATGCCGCTACAAGGGCGCTTGTTACGTGAACATGAGTTGCCATAATATAACAGAAATACGAACTTATCCACAGTAAGAATCTTATAGCACTATTCTAAATTCGTATGACTAAATTTCATATATATATATATATAAACTATATATATATATATATATATGTATATATATATATATATTATATAGCTTAGAAGAGCTGGTTTCAAAGGTGTGGGTAAATCCTGATCCTGATACTTGTCAATTAGGATCAAAAATTGACTCTGCAATGTATATTTTGTGATTGTGTTGTGTGGTTGAAGACCAATCTTTTTGAGCTATCCTCTCCTGGTTTTGTTGCAAGAGTCTTTTGCAGTAAACAAATGTGCGATTCGAGTTTCAAATAACTATTATTCAAGTCTACATATTATATATCACCGATATATAGGTGATATCAGATTCAATGGTAGGCACACACAGTACAAATACAATGCTTTGTGATTGGCAACAGACATCAGCAAGGGAATGCAACAATGGCAACCCATGTTCATGTAACAACCATATCAAATATTTGATACAGCTCTAGATAGCATGAATCTATAAAGAATGTTTATATGTTAAATCCCATCAACATCTACATCAAGAAATACGAAAGCGAACATACCAATCGTGTGCTCCGTGGAGTTTGGTAGTTCTCTGTGTGAAGTCATGGTTCCTTTGTTGATGGCATCCAAAGTCGCTAGACATTTCGCATAGACCCCAACCACTCGTGACACTGTGAACATACTCAAATTGCTCTGAACGAAATGGATGTACTGGCGCCACACCTCTGCATCGTTGGCAAAGCTGAAAACAAGCTTTTTCCACTCCTGAGAAAGTTTCTCCAAGTCCCACAATGTCCCATTCAGGTTGAGTTGAGCCAGACGGAGAGCTTTCGACGAGGGATTTTTCTCAACAGCCTTTTCCAAGATGGCACTCTTTATTTCGACCAGAGTCTTTCTATCAACATTAAGCCAGGTCTCAACATCGTCCTTTGTGCGTTGCTCTTCCTGCTTCTGGCACATGGCTGTCTTCTGGAATTCAACAAAGTCCAGCCACAAATCCTCATTGTGTGGATCTGCACTAAGTAGCTGGTTGTACTCTTCAACTTTCTTACGAATTCCAGAGTCACGGACGTTTTGAACTGGAGTCATATTCTCAGATGAAATCAATGGAATATCACTACCAGAACATCTCTTTAAAGGGATGAACTCATTCTGAGGGTCGTCATTCGTATGTGATGGCAGCTTCCCACAGATCTCAACCCTTTTTCGCTCGTTTGAAGAGAAGTAACGGCCACTGGAAGCCTCGGGTTTCCGGGCAGCCTTCTTCCCCTTGAATTGGTTCCTGGAAAAACCAAAGGTACGGTACCGAGCAATTTTTGTGCGATAGATGCATCCATACGACACATTTTCGTTGTCTGGTCTCTTGTCAATAGTGAATGCATGAGCTGTTTTCTTCAAAAGTGGCAAAACTTCTTCTAAAAAGACTTTGTCTGAAGCTGGTAGTTGTGTTATATAGGAAGATTCGGAACATGAGTTGGGAATTTCTGCCTCAGATACATGCCTGTGAGGAAATAAGAATACCTGACACTTAGTATAAAGCATATGACGGCACTCGTAATTCAATTAAAATCTAGCAATAGCGTGACTATTCAGAAGCTGCAATTATAGCTTACAGAAGAATTTCAATGTCACAAAACAACTTTGCTACTTAGAGAAAAAGGAAATGAAGCATACATATAAACTTTAGATAAAACACATCAAATTTTTATTAATACATATTTATGCAATTGTAATTGAAAGCTATGCACAGAACAATCACACTACAGCCATGTCCACTAAATGATTTTAAACACTGATTGTTGAGAAAAACATTGATTCAATAAATCGGCTCATTTAGATTCCTCCCATCGTCCACTTCAATCTTCCAATAGATTTGACCTCTTGGTTCCCCATTCACAGATTCTTATGGCTCAGTCTCAATCCTTTGCTTCAATTGGTCCCTTACTTTGGAATGCAAACAGTTCTATCTTGAAGTCTCTTGTCCTCATTCACTATTGCAAAAACCCTTTTGACATTGTGTAATGGCAGGGTTTCTCAACAGTCCACTCTACTCAAGGCACTTTACAAATGCCTCAATACAATAGAATACAATAGAATACAACATGCACATGCACCCATACATGCCACTTGGTATGTAAACCCGCTTAACTGTATTCAGTAGATGACAGTGATATCCAAATATGATAATATATTATTCACAAATATTATAATTAGCATACTTGCTACCATGAGAAGTTTTGCCATCATCTTCATTCTGTTCATTTCTATTATGTCGTCTCTTCTTTTTCTTGTGCTTTTTATAACTCTGGCTTTCTTTTCGCTCTTTCTTGTGGCGTCTAGTTGCAGATCTTTCATCTGAGCTCAGACTAGAACCTGCATCCAAAATTTATATGTACATACCAATTTCATACATTCTTATCTTACACCTAAGAAATCAACATTAATAAATGGCAACAGTAATTCAACACTGAAAATTATCTTAAAGCTCAAGTTTTTATAAAATTTATAACAAGTGGAGTAATTTCTGGTCAGCTAATTTTACCATCATAATTGGAAACATTTGCTGTACACTGACTTGAAGCCACATGCACACACCCCACAAGTATACACACGATGTACTACTATTTTAGTAAACCAATAAGCTTATATTCAGTACACCATTCTACAACAAAAGCAGAAGCATCTTATAACTTACACACCTGTTGATGATTCAGATATAATAATAATAAGACGATTATTGAGACAGTTTGCATGGCGCTTAGCTCAACCAAAGGAAATGGCGCTGTACAGGAGAACAAAAGCATCTGACAGATTACTGATTGTTTTAAAAGACAAGTCTTGAGATGTGCCTTAAACGTTTCCAGAGATAGTTGGGAAGATTCCATGCAGCGGGTCCTGAGCCAGAGATAGTTTACGAAGGCATACAATGACTTAAATGTTTACAGAGATGGTTGAGAAGTTCCCTTCAGACAGAGATAGTTTATGAAGGCATACAAACTTGTACATGTATGCACACAAGCGTGGATGTATTACGGAATCATGCATGATATTCCGAACTTAATTGAACATTATAGGAGCCTTACATTACCGCTATGCTAAAGCCTACAGAAAAGAAATATCCAAACCATCGTGATGAGTTGCTTTTCGTTTTGAGTTTTCAGTGTCGTCAATTCTTCCAAGCTGTCGTTCATCACTGATTACAAATCTAAAATACAAACTAGACCGAATAAATAACTTAAGACACATAACAATTAAAAAACAATTCATTACAAGCAATTAAGAAATTATATCTACAATTATGACATGAAATCTAATATTTTAAAATAAATTTCTCAACACTCATACCTTTTATAAGACAATAATATTACTTACAAATTACTAAGAAAACTGTACAATTAATTACAATTGATCCATGAAAAAACTGCCCAAAATAATTTTTTTTAAAGTGAAACAATAATTGTTCTGTATATCAGAACACAATCTTACCCTATTTTGTTTTGTCTCAGATCCAGCTATTATAAATCACATATACCTGTCAGCAGTGCTTTGCTGTAGATCGATACCAGTGACATAGGATGATGCCAAAGGGAACGACGTATAACTGGCACTTGATTTGTCTCGTTCATCGTCACGACCTTCTGGATGGTTAGTTCCTTCACCAGTCTCACCTCCTAAGCCCATTAAACAATGGTAAGCAATAAGATTATTATAATAAGATAAAAACAATAGTTCAGGAATAAGAATACTATAATAAGAAAATAAAAATTCAGTAATAAGATTTAAGTCCATTAAACAAACACAGTTGACAGTGACAAAGAATTTAATGGAATGTGTTATGCAATTGATGTGGACAGTTTAGCAGCACCCATTAGTATCTATTGACGTTGATCGACAGAAATTTAAATGTACATGTAATGAAAATGAACTAAATTCATCTTTGTCACACAGAAGCAATGGAGTGCAGCAAAACCACTGGCACTACATCTAGCCAGTGAGAGCCAGATTGTTTGATCAGTTTTGATATTAGGCAAGAATCCCCGAAAAGGCAGGCTGGGACGACTCATCATAGTACGATGTTAATCATAAATGATGGTGATCATGGAGGAATAATAGTTATTTGAAACTCGAATCACACATTTGTGTACTGCAAAAGACTCTTGCAACAAAACCAGGAGAGGATAGCTCAAAAAGATTGGTCTTCAACCACACAACACAATCACAAAATATACATTGCAGAGTCAATTTTTGATCCTAATTGACAGGTATCAGAGTCAGGATTTACCCACACCGGTGATACCAGCTATTCTAAGTTATTACATTTTGGAAGATCATATCAGACAGTGCATCTTGAAATAGTGGAAAGATAGTCAGTAAAAGTATACTGGGTGGATCAATCAATCAATCAATCAATTAATCACCAACCATGCCTGACGCCTCTCTGTTTATTGCAGCATGGCTAAACTCTTGAAGACTTGTTCTGCCTCACTCTGCATCTGTCCATTTCTGATTTGGTCTTCCTAGTTTCCCGATACTGGGTGGATGTTTTCAGTCATAATTTTAAATAACTCTGTACAAATGCTTTAAATTACATGAATTACCTTTGTGCTTTAAATAAGTAACCTCACCATATGCTGGGAAAAGAGACATCAGATCTGCTCATTTATCTATTCACAAACATGATCGCTAGTATGGTTGAAGCAGCAATAATCCTGAAAAATATGACAAGCATAAAATTATAAAACATAATCAAAACCAGAGGACTATGCAGAATAGGACTGTGTGAAGGAAGCTATAATGTTACCCAGATAGGAATAATCATAGGACCAAATTTTAAGGCCACTTCTCAACATTTTACCGACGTTTTCTTTGGCAAATCCTTCAGACAGTCTCTATCAACGGTCTCTACTGCACATAATTATTAGCGCAATCAGCAGAAAGTTCTAACATATCACGCCATGCAACTCGCATCAAAAGATCACATCAGAAAATTATGTTATCTATATTTAACACAGAACACTATGCACAGTTCAATACTTATGGCACAGATCAATGCTATTATTTTAATTAAAAATGTAGGATTAAATCCAAAAAAAAGAATGTACACAGGACATCAACATAACAGTTAAAATAAAATGCCAATAAAAGCAGCAATTCGTCTAACATTTGTGTATCATTCGTTTTGTTTTACAAAGTATATACAATAGTGAACAAATTCTGAAAGTTATACGCCTGTCGCATTTTAATAAAGTTTTACTGGAGATTTTCACAATTCTAGCTGAACATGTACGCAAACACGTTAGGTTTCTGGGCTATAATTTCCGGTTAACGTATAGCCTCGACGATTCGATTTATAAGGATACGCTATCTTGCTGCTGAGTGGCCAAAACATTTATTAAAATAACAAAGAAATTATAGTGTTAGAACTAACGATCTTCAATTAATAACACATAGTATTTTAAAATATGTCTAAAATCTGATTCGTTTGCGCAACTAACTTAATGAACTTAATGATGCATATTGATTATTCCTCGAATACCAGATGGCAATAGCCATGAAATAGTTTTCTGTCGTCTGCGCACATAGAGAAGCGCGTGAAAGATTATTTATGAATAATTTCATTTTCCTTGTGTATAATAATTTATGTCCAGAAAGTCAGCTGTATTATAATTTATCGTGAGGTCAGATTAGTCAGAGGTTTTATTTCAGAATGTTGCTAATACTCTGTGTCAGATGTGTCTGAATTTGGCGTAGTAGGCATTGTACTTTAGCCTGGGACTGATACATGTGCAACACTCGTTGACTTGACGACAACCTGATTTGCTGGACGCATGCCCATCAACTTTACATTTCTTAGATGTTTTAAATCACAGCTAAATTTACGCGTTATGCCTATTATAGGCCTGGCATTTATAAAGCATTTCTTCACAACAGTCTCTGAACTTGCTGACATGGCTGATTGATGACACACTCCTTTTCTCCATTTTTCACAACCGGAGCATTTACTTCACAAACTCCTACATCCGCTCTGTCCCCTCCATTCATAAATTAAGATATAGAGCAAGCAACTATATTCTCCCACCCAAAGAAAACTCTGGATTTATCCCCAGATCATTATGTAAAAATGGTTGCTAGTTTGTTTTCAATTCTAGCAACTTTATTGTTTGCAGTCACTCGTGTTAGAATTTTTGTCCACTATTACTATATGCGCCAAAATGGTCGCACCAAAACGGCTGCGCAAAAAATCCTGCTTCACCAACGGCTTATTTTCAGTGTAGGCCTAGGCGTTTTAGTGGAGTTGGTTAGGGGGCATAGATATATAAATTTGAAGCCATATTTCTGCCATGGTGGGAATTGACTCTTAGTCCACAGTCCAGCCCACTAATCACTACACTCTCACAGATCTTTCAAACTTCAGTAAATTACACAATTAAATTATCAGTCACTTAGTGCATGTAGTGTCCTGTGCAGTTAAACACATGGAACAGCAGTACATTATAGTTCATTATATAACAGCAGTTATATAATGAAATTGACTGAATCATCTCTGATATTAAATGCCAATCCTTTGTCTTTTTTTTAGCTCAGTGCTTATCCAGTGTGAATATGAACACAGCAAGCATTCCAGAGACTTTAAAGTTGAACAAAAAAGATGCTTTCTTTATGAATCTTTATCGTCCTCCTGCACTCAAGGATAAAATGAGTTCTGTGCCACAGCCCCCAGCAGTTTCCGACAACCTTGAACTGTCTCAGATATTTCGGTTGCCAAAGATCGTGTCTTCAACGACACCGTCGACTCTGTCGCATCGCTTCCAAACCTCTTCCAGTCAGTTCCAGAGCACAGGGAATGGTGACATTCGATTTGGGTCATCGTGGCTATCAGGATGTGTACCCACAGCCCCTGATTTTGGCAGTGACCTGATGTTAACTCAGGCTTTCCAGAACAGGCATTGTGCAGAGGATAAAGACTTTGATGTTGCTCTGTCAGTTTTCAGTGACAAAGCCTCTCAGAATTCATCATTTTCCGCTTCAAACAGCGCTTTCTCTTCCTCATTCTGCCCATCATTTGATGATTCTGTTTACTGTGGCAGCAAGTTGGTCCATCCAGATTCATTTAGTAGCCATGCCAACTGTAGGCCAGTTTCATCAACTTCACGGAACACTGTCCAGTCTGATAAGGACCAGTTCTGTGTAAATTTGATGTCATCTGTTTTTGATAAGACTTTTAATGAGGATTTTGATTCCTCGTGGGATCATTCAGCAAGTAACCATCAGCGTGATATACTCAGTGGGCTGCATGATGACATATCTCCTGCAACATATTCAAGTGAAAACTTACAGACAAATTCAGCTCAACCAGCGTATTGTGGTAATATAATCCTTTCTATTCTGATGTAACCTAATTTATACATTGATTTTTCAATCTTAGGTCTTATGTAGCATCCTTTAAATAAACCTACTCAAGAGCACTCCCAAGTCATCGCTTAGGAAAAACCTGGTATGATTTGTCAGAGATAATAAATGCAGCTCCAACGGGAAGTCGTTCCAGATGGAAGGGCTTAAAACCAGTAAACTTGGCATTGTCTAGCAAACAGGCGAGCCTGTGGAACTAATGGCTTGTATAACATAGTTATCACTTTATCGTAATGTCCAAAATCATATTCAATGCCCAGGTAATTTAAAATTGACCAGAGTCAAAGATTATAATCCTTTGGATTAACATGTCAAATCCATTATGTCAGACAAGTAAACTAAGTGCTATTGTAGTTAATAAGGTATATAAATTATTAAGGTAGAAATTGCATTAGCACATGATGTATTGTTCTATGGATAAGAGGAGAGTTCATATTGTTTTGGTTGCAAGGCATAGTGTTCTCTTATAAGAGTTTGAGATGATCCCCAAAAGGGTGTCTGCCAGGTTCTCATTTTATGATTTTACTGCCACATGTGTCATCAGCAGCGCCTCTCCACCGCTTGCCCTCTCCTCTGTAGCTTTCACTTGGGACAGAAAATAGAACTCTTCCTATTTTGATTCTACTCTTGAATGGCTACCATCATCTACAATTTTCACTGCAGCACTAGGTTCTTCTCGACTTGACCTCATAAGATTTGGACCTGGCAATTGCAAACTGGATTTAATATATAATGTTATAGCTTGTTTCCTAACCCTATAGCTTATTTCCTTTACTGTGGTTTTCATGTGACACTGAGAAATTTTGGAGATTTACATTACATTGCATCGGTCCACTAAGTACACTAGTAGGCGTATATGAGTACTTACTTAATCTTATGTATTGTTGTCTGACAGGTTTCTCAACTTAATTTCGTTCGCTAGATTGCATGTGGCGAAAAATAGTATCAAAACCTTCTCTTTTTTGTCTTTGCAGAAAAACAAATTCTAAAGAATCACTTGCCATCACGTGATAAAACGAAACAATTCCACTCATCATTTAGGTAAGCTGTTTGAAACTGTGGTGTTCCCGTCATCTATTCCCAAGTATCAAAATCTATGAGGTCTTATGATGTAATTATGCATTAGTGTTTGTATTTGTGGTTGTATATATTTGTGTATGTTTTAGCATATATTCTTGTGAAGTTGTGCATGTATATTTATATGTATTTATGTTTATTTTCAGACTGGTGTCTGTAAGTACTTGCAAAGCACTGTTTTACCTGCTCAACTGATATATAAAGTTGCTTTTAACTCTTCAATGCTTCAATGGTGTACATGCACTAACATGACTGCTCATCATTAAAGGGATGAGTGCAATAGTTGTCATATCTGTTGTGTAGCAAGATTTCTTCTACTGTCTTCTAATGTTTAGAACTCCATTCCTGAAAACAGCATTAGAATCAGAAGTCATTGAATTGAATGGTTCAACTGAGAAAACACAGCAGATTGATTTGACACATGATATTGCAGGACGTTTAAATTCTCAAAGTCACTTTAATTTCTGTACAACTTCAGGTAGATATATTCTTTTTGTTTAGTGACTTTTCACTCATATAATTGTAGGTTGAGAGAATTTGCTCTATGTAGTTCTTTGTATAGGGAAAATAGAACTGCTATAATGAGGTGAGGCAAGGTGATCACTCATTTGCATAGGCAGAGATTTGGGTTTTAGGAATCATTTGATTCCATTGCTGCCAAAATGAGAGAATGCAAAAGTGAGCAAAGGACTAAAATCCAAGTTTTTTGAGTCTCAGAACTGATAGGCTTATCAAATAAAACTGGATAGACAATAGTGAATAGTTTGGTTTGTACTATAGATGGCAGTTTTGTCAGATAAAACACTGAATGTGTGATAAAGTAAATGATTGTTCTCTGAGGCAGGATTCTGTGACTAGCTTATCATTGAATCGAACAGTCTTATAAGGGAGCAACTTTCATTTTGTTTTGCTTTGGGTAATACTCATAGATAGATCTACAGGATGGATTAAAAACTGTTGTTATTATGGTATTCTGATGTGCAATTTAACCTCATTATAACTGTAAGTGTAGCACAACGGTGTTGCTCATCTGTATGAAAGCTTCTGATATGAATCATTGATGGAAGTTCTTTTCTTTTCGTTTGTGTGCTGCAGACAGTGACGGGAGAAAATTGCTTCCAGTTACCGAAATCCGTATCCTTAGTTAACGAGTGGTGTTTCAGATTTAAAGTGTTGATATGCTTAGTTTGTCTGACAAAAGGTCAAAGGTCATAGCAAAGGTCATAGCAGAGTGGACAACAAAGGTTGATAAACATATCTGGTCATCATAGCTGAATGTGGTCTGTCATAAATCTCTTATCGCAGTAGTATTAGTGTGAGAATTAGCATTATGAGTGTCTCAATCTTTTTAGTCAGTCTAATGGCTTTATATCCCGTAGGCCATTCCAGTACACAAATGCTGAGTCATTTCAGTGTGGGCCTACCTCAACTGACTTTGAGGTACAGTCTGTGTACAAGCTGAAAACGTGGGTGTGTAATCCAGCTATTAAGCCCTGCAAACTGTCAAATGGTTATTTTAGCCAGCCAATTTGCACAGTCACCATGAAGAAGAGCAGTTTCTTAAGCTGGCGCTGAGGCAGCCATGGGTATAAAGTGTTAGGGACTTAATTTTCTTAGTTTCAACATAATCTATGAGGGCATGTCGCAAGTCCTCTTCCTTGCCCGTTCGTCTTCCCACTAACAGTGTATGGTCAGAGCACTCATTTTAGCTGATTTGGCTAGGAGGTTAGAATGGAGCAGAAATCTTAAACCAAATTTATGCCCAAAAAATACCAAAATAACTCAAAAGTTACTGTTACCTAATTTCTGCTGACACATATTAATAAAGTCATTTCTTTTTGGCCGTGGCTGGCCTGAGAACTCCTCTGAGTATTTTCCCTTCAAGAGGTGCTATATAAGTGTATCCAAATTTTATACATCATTCTTATGAAAACTTTACAGTGCACCTTTAAAATTCACTATGCAGCCTTATTGTTAAGTCACAACAGTAAGACCTTCTTTGATAAATTCATTGAAGCATTTTACCTCTTTTCCATTCATTCATTTCGATCAGTTGTTTGTCTTAAATTGTGGTCGTTGATGTTTCAATCGGATCGGCTGTGTATGCTCTTAACAATATCTCTTAGCTGAGCCGTATCGGGAAATATTCCCGTTCGAGTATTTTAACATTGTCCAGTCAGTTGTCTTCGCTGATGTGAGTAGTTCATCTGTTCTTTATTATTATTAATTATTATTGGTCAGTTTGTTGGGACACTCTAGTATCAGCCAGAATATCTACAAACAAGTAGTGATACCTGAGATTCATATTGGCCAACTAAATCCTTAGTGAAGAAATGACTCTGAGGACTGACTATTTGATGAATGAGGTGAGTAATTGGTAAGTTATTACATAATCTACCATAAGTTACTTTACCTCTCCTTCCTTGACACAATTTTATATCCAATAGAATTGACAAGTTCAGCTGTCATCAAGGTGCAAAATTTACTGCGACTGTAGCTTCTTGTCATGCACTGACCACATATCTAGAGCTTTGTCATTGGCTTTTATTCTTTATTTACGGGTGAAATAAATTAAGTTCCTCTCATCACTTTAACTGATTTCCCAGTTGCCTCTAGTAAACTTTCATCATGAAATCGTTGAAGTATTAACTGTTCAATGTTTCTTCTATGAGTTATTAATGATGATGAATACTGAAAATAGTAATTTTAAGTGTGTATTTTGACTGATTTAGGCATTCTACACAGATAAGCCTTTAGTAGTGAGCGCTCCTACGGGATCTGGTAAAACAGTTATATTTGAGTTGGCCATCATACGCCTTCTGATTCACCAACAGCAGATTCAGATGAACAAAACGTCAACCTTTAAGGTTGTCTACAGTAAGCAATCCCAATTATTATAGATACAACTGGGATTATTCTTTACTGCAAATAAATTCTCCAGTCTAACTATTGTAAGTTGAGGTGCAGATGAAGTGCAAATAAATATAGAAAGCAACTGTTGCACCTAAGGTGAGAATATGGAGCAATTAATCGGCATCTTAATCTGTTTACAGGTTTAATTATCATTGAGGAATTTATTTAGATTTCTTTCCTTGTTGCAACCTGATTTGAACATTGAAGAAATAGGATGTGACAAAGCACTGTTGGTTTCAAATATTTCTCTTCAATGCATGAGGAATTTCATTGAGGAAATTGAGGCATTGAGGAAATCACAGATTCTTCAGATGATTAAAAATTGTCAGTAACAGTCATCCGAGTGATTTATTATGATAATAGAAAGTTTCTTGCTATTGCTGCAGATGCTGTCTCTCTTTTCAGTGGCGCCAATCAAGGCCTTGTGTAGTGAACGCTTTGAAGACTGGAACATCAAGTTTGGTCCTCTGGGATTAAAATGTATTGAACTTACTGGAGACTCAGAAATTGAAGACTATTACGAACTTCAGGAAGTCAACATCATTCTGACAACACCAGTACTTTTTTTCAGTTTGCTTGGCTGGTTAACAAACGTTATTCTTCAGAGTTAAATTTTAACTTTTTTGTTTTCCATTGTAAAATCCTAAGCCTCATGAAGATACTTGCATGTGACAGGGACATTCAACTGAGGTTAAGGAATGATGGTATCAACTGTTTTGCTACTATCTGACATTTTGTTCTTAGTGATTCTAATAGTTCTATAGTTAATAACTAGACACATATTCATTCATTCATTACGAAACTTTATATAGCGCCTCTTCAAGGGTACTACTCAGTAGCGCTTCCGACTCGACCTCGGCTGAAAAGAGAGTCCGACATACATACGTCTCGCTTGTTGGGCTGCTAAATAAGTATTATGTTACTTTATTGCAGTCAGTGTGTTTGTACTATGCCCAATGGTAGCACCACATTTCTGAGGATTTTCTTTACTTTTCCTGTGACAATATTCCTAGAATATTTGGAATTTTTATTTTAGAGACTTCAAAAGGTTAATGAGGCTATGTGACATATAGGGGCACCTAGTACTACCTACACCTAAAGAGGCACATTTAGTTATTGCACACATGTTTTATCTCAAAATATATTCTCATTCAACCTGTCCAAGGTCAGAGAACGTCAAGAGGAAGAGCACACATTATGGCATTTAAGCTATTGATGCTTGAAATTACAGTAAAGAATTTCTTGAAGACCTTCTAAGCCCGGGTAGCACTGTAGTGTAAATCTGCATTACCCTACATAGACTTGTGTCTGTATAAATTCATGAATCCAAATTCATATATGGAAATGAATTTGTTTGCAGGAGAAATGGGATCACATGACTCGGAGATGGAGAGACAACAAATCGCTTGTGCAGCTCACTCGTCTCTTTATGATTGACGAGGTATCTGAAAGATCAGCAGAATTATTCTCATTTCATTTTAAGATTCTATGAACAATTTGAGTAAAGCATTCACTTATCCAGATATATTTAATGCCATAGGTTTTTTTAAAATCAGAGCAAAGTTTCTATTTTGTTTTGCAATTTTAGAGATGCATAAAAAGCCATGCATGCATTAATAGATACATATTCACATGCATACATGATGCTTACAGTAGTTCTAAATGTGTATCATCAGGCTCTCTGACAGCATAACTAACAGATAACATAGCTTATCCAGTAATGGCTTACATAAATCAGAACATAGCATCATTTGGACTGATGCTATTAAAGCTAAAATGGACATGACAAGCGAACTAGAAAATTACAGGTAATTTATTCGTACCCATCGCATCCAAACGGCTGGCCTCGGGAAATGATGATGATGATGATGACGAGTAACAGAGACATGTCTGCAAGGTTTGTCAGCATGCAAGATGTGCCTAGATAATCGCTATTAGCTAATATATACTGCGGTATGTCTCACATGTTGTGTCTTCACCTTTGTAATGGTACACGAGCTAGCTCGTACCTTCCGGTCAAAATCTTAAGGCAAATACTGGATGAGGAGCAACTCATCATGTTGAATTCCACATGAATGATGAGGAGATCATGATGATCATCGTGATCTGTGTCTAGAAGCTGTATGAAGAATACTAGACTATTTAGAAGAGAGAAAGCAACCTTGCTTGAAGCATAGTTAGAAATGGTTTATGCAACTTTTTCTATTTGTTGAGGTTCACACATTAAATGACGACGTGCGTGGAGCTACACTGGAGGCGGTGGTCAGCCGCATGAAGACCGTCCAGTTGGCCATTGCCAGATCACAGGCAGCCAGCTCCTCCTCTGCTGTTTCTGGCGATATGGCAACTGAAACAAACCTTCGATTTGTGGCCGTGTCAGCTACAATTCCAAACATTGATGACGTAAGTGAAAAGAATTCTGCTTTAGCAACATTGCCTAATTTTGGTAATACAGTTTGGACAGTCATTTCTCAAAGCAGAAGTCTTTCTAATTTCGAATAGCATCTTAGCACTTGAACACTGTCAGTGAGTTACATTGGATTCCCAGTTGCTTTTGTAGTATACTCCTGTCACTGTAGTGTTAGGATAAACTACTACTTGTATACTTTGGAGAAAATGGTATATTACAAAACGTAAGAGTGCTGCTTAGAAAAACTGTTGTCCTTCTGGTTTGATTAATGCAGGCTGTGGACAAGTTTTTATACAGCATGATTATAATGTGCTCACTGACCTGTTGTGAAAAAGTTATGGCAATGCTAGCATGTTTTATTGTATGTCAAATTCTTCTATTTATTTCTCTAGATTGCTGAGTGGCTGAACTCAAAGAATATGAAAGCTGTATATCACAAGTAAGTTCATTTTCTATACAGCCTTTGTTTTATGGTGTAGGCCTATGTTGTAGCCAACAGACACAGATAGCTGCATTTATACACACCAGAAGCTTCTTTTACACTGCTTTCAAGGTCCATACCAGGAACAGCCAACAAGGCTGGTTATAATTATAATTATTTTCTAAGGCTAAATTGATTTTGGGATCTATGTTCTCAGAATGCATGTGACAATGAAGCATGTTATGTATCCTCCGGTTTTTCATACTTTTCCGACCTGTGTTCGGCTTGTAATTTTGTTAAATGCAAATTCAGACCTGTTTTGCTGATAAAACTCGATCGAAATAGTGACAATTCGCCTACATTTTGAGAATAAGCTAGATTGAGTGTTGATGAAAATGACAAACCAGTGGCTTCACAATTTTGTTCTGACTTCATAATCAAGCTTACATTTTCCATTTAAATTTTCCATTTAAATTTTTTCTGGTATTTTGTAGACTGGACGAGAGTCACAGACCAGTCAGACTAAGAAAAGTCGTCTTGAGTTTTCCATGCGCTGACAAAACATCCGAATTTCGCTTTGATATGACGCTCAACTACAAGCTTGCTGGAGTCATTCAAACTTATTCCGAACTTAAACCAACTTTGATTGTAAGCAAGCAATCACAGGGCAAAATGTTTTCAGTGGTCATGATTTATTTTTTTTGAAACCTTTAGTTTATTACTTTGCAACAGACAAGCCAATGTAAATAAATTTTATATATTAACACACGTTCCCTGCTGTAAGTTGGAGTTGTTTACTGTTGTTTTATTGGTGAACTTTGTCTACCATGGATTGATTGACATTGATTGACAGTTTATTGTACTTGAACCAATAACTTTTCAAACATATACATTCAGCTGAAGCACAAACAGAACTCAACAAAAGCAGAAGCTTAAATAAGGTTTGTCCACGATCTCCATTTTAAGATCAGTTTTATGTTAATCCTACATCGGACGGTCCTATGAAACTATGAGTACATGCTATTAATTATCTACACAAACTTTTTCTTTTAGTTTTGTTCGACTCGGAAGGGTGCAGTGCAAGCGGCTGCAACTCTTGTGAAAGAGGCGAAATTCATTTTCAATCTGCAGCAGAAGCAAAAATTGCAGAAGTTTTCCAACAGTCTTAGAGACACAAAGCTAGGAGGTATTTTTTGCACTTTTGTAGCATGAAGCTATTTCATTAATGTATGTTTGACATGAGCTGGTATAAGAATTAAAGATAGGATTAATGGAATGTAAATTTTGATACATAGGTAAAAACAAATTTGTCAGCCAAATTTCTTTTGTAGTGGGATTAAATAAATGATGTACATTGTTAGTTTATCTGGTTTTGTGAATATACAGTAGTAAAAAATTGATCTGAGACGTTTCTGCATCTCACTGTTCAAGTGATCAATTAGACTTGCTTGATGAGTTATTGATGATATGTTCATCTTAATTTTGCATTGGACATGTTATATTTTTAATTGTTTTGGGTTGAAATATCATTTGAGTTGTCTGTGTAATTAAATGAACCCAATTTTAAGAATATAAATTGTCTGTCTTCTTTGTGGTCCTTAGACCTAATCACAAATGGTGTCGGCTATCATCATGCTGGAATGGAAATACACGACCGCAAAATGGTGGAGAACATTTTTGCAAAGGGTGAACTTGCAGTACTGGGTAAACGTCACTTGTAACATTAGCAGAGGTCCTGAGACATGGCCATATCAAACAGAGAATGGAGTTTTCACTTTCTTTGCATTTTGTTGTACCTTTCTTTTCGAATACTATACTCACATGGAAATGCTTGTGACTTTGAAATCTTAATATAATTTCAACATAAACAGAATTTTGAAGAAGACGTGATGCCATGCAACACATTTTATGTGTATCAGTTATACATAAACAGTATCTCATCCACTGGGGATTGTTGTTATACAGACGGTTTGTCTGCACTTCTGCTCCTAACATGTTGCCTTAAGTTGTTTCATTGTACAGCTTTCATGTGGTAAAGTCAAAGCTGAAGGTTAGGGATTTTTAGAAGATTATTCTAATGCATGGGGAGGGTGAAAAATTCTTTTTTAATTGGGGCAATGAATGCAAAAACTTTCACTCCTTCATGATAAATGTAGGAATCCCTGTAGTTTATAAGGTGTTGATTCAACATTGGCTTGGTAAGAATAAAAATTTGTCAAAAAACACTTCTGATATACTCTACAGGCAAGAGTTTATAAAAAAATTCATCATACTACTTTGTCAGTCATTTTATTAGAATAGTCTTTCTCTGGTATTGTGATCAATCGAAATCATAATCTCCAAACTTCTAAAGCGCCACTTGAATGCCAAGCATCGGGCACAAGTTTATTCATGAGTGCTGCATCAAATCAGAGGGGTTGTCTAAAAGGTAGTTCAGAGGAGGTTCAGGTTTGGTTGCCAGGTTAGGCAGAGTTGCTGTTAGTGAGGGTGTCGTTTTGGGCTAGGGTGTATCATCTGTATCATTGGAACATTGTTAATTTGAGAACTGTGATAATGCATTTTGTGAATGTTTTATGCCTTTTAGTTTCTACCAGTACATTGGCAATGGGCGTTAACCTACCTGCCCATCTTGTGATCATCAAATCCACTCAACACTATGTCAATGGGGTCTACCAGGAATACACAGAAACACAGATTTTGCAGATGATTGGCAGAGCGGGGCGTCCACAGGTTACAGATCTTTCTATTTGCTCTATCTCTTCAGATTTGGGCTACACAGAACAGTTTTCTGTTTGCTATCTTTCTCAATGACTGAATATCTTTCTATTCATTATATCTCATCAAGACACGATTTAAAGACCATCGTTTTGTCTGCTCTATGTCTTCAAGCACAAACCACAAACTGAAGACATCTTCATGCTGGTTTCTTGAGATAGAAGCTGCATGAAGAGCTTTCTCAGTGCTGCAGCTGCTTATTACTAATGTTTCATCCGAATTAAAGCCATTCAACATCTTATAATTTATATCTAACAATAGTTATGAGACTTAAGCAAGAACTAGTAATGAACAGTCTTTGCAATGCTCTTAATACCAGATCATCTTATTATCCAGTTAGATGGTCTTGTCTATTCATTGGTGAATGATGCATGTAGCCTTCATGGTTGACTGCATAATATGATAAACTGTGCTTGGTTATCTTGTGACTTTTTAGTTTGATACATCTGCTACTGCTGTCATTATGACCAGATTCAGTACCAAGGTAGGAATTCACTTAATATGAACATGGTTAAGTTTGCTCAGAAAAATCGTATTAAACCTATAAGTTATTTCATGTTTAAATTACTTTACGTTCTACAGTACGATGTATATTCGGGTAAAGTAAGGTAAAGTAAACAATCACTTATTTTCACACACCTTTCCACAATGGTTTTCTGAGGCGTGTTCATAAGCTTCTAGGATATTTCATGTAACATGGCTACATTGTTCTAGAAGCTGGACAACGTTTCCATGTGCATTGTGTTGTTCGGCTATAAACTGTCAATATCATGTATCATAACTGAGACTTGGAAACTATAGAAACCAAAGGTAAGAAATCTGCCACTATGCAATCAGAGACCAGTTTGCTGATTGTGTTGTTCCACTTTTTCCTAGAAATGTAATTATTTTATGTTGATAGTTATGTTATAACAGCTTATCCTGAGCGTGATAATTAACTGCATTACTATAAGTTGCTACCTTCAGTTGTCTCTTCTCCTTTTCATCGTTCTTGCTTTGTATTTGATGGGGTGACCCATTTGGCGGATATATCCAACTGGGTCCCCTTAATATGCCATCTGGGTCTCCCCTTCAGTGACCTATACGTAGTTATATTAATTATTTACTGATCAGTTGTAATAATATCCTGTATTGTATTGACTATTAACATGCACTGCCATAATTTTTATGTGACAGTTGCTAGAAAATAAGACTCAATTGCATAGAATTGAATAGAATAAGCAAAGATAGTTGTATTGCATGCAAAATGGTGATGTCAAGTCATCTGTAATAATGTCTGTTTTGCAGTCTAAATATGAATCACTGCTGAACGGGACGCAAGTCATTGAAAGCAGGTGAGTTGTTGTTTCATACATTTGTATTAGTAGCTGTCTTTGACAGGGTGAGAATTCTGTGAAGGTGATAATGTGTCTTAGTTCTCAACAAGGAAGTGAATTTCTGGAAATTACTAATATCTGTATGTGGTGTTTTTGATGAATGTAATGCACATGTTTTTCAATAGCGACTGTATTGCTTCGACCATTTATATTTTTCAATGAATTTTTTGAGTGAGATTCATCACTGCTGTCTAGTTGAATGGAGGCCATGCCATTTAAGTACTTGTGAAATAAGGTTTTAATATTGGATATCTGTAAAGGAATTTTATGAACTGAAGGTATTTTAGGCACCTCGATACATTTTGTTGCCTATTTCATTTCTTACTTACTCAACAATTATTTTTTTCTAATCAGGGTAATTATTAATATCAAGTGATGCAGTCCTGAATGAAAATACTCGGATTATTCTGGCAACTATCTGTCTAGACTTTATTGGTGTATTCCTAGGCCTCTGGTGCCAATTATTTTGTCTGTCTAATTAATGTGACATTTGAAACAAACGTCTTCAACAGCCTACATCAACATCTGGTTGAACACCTGAATGCTGAGACTGTACTTGAAACGATCTGCGATGTTTCTGTTGCTCTTGAGTGGATCCGATCGACATTTCTCTACATTCGTATCAATAAAAATCCGGCTCATTACGGCTAGTGTTCGCCTTCTCTGCTGATATGTTAGACTGTGAAATCTAAATGCCTCTAGCACTTTCCATGGTTCGGTTTTAGATTTCAAAAGCAAATAAGCAAGTAAAACTCTGTAATGCTTTTAAATCAAACCATTGGGTTAATGCAACAGATCTTAATAGTGAACTGACACTTGGCTTGAGACAGACAGCAATGGAAGTACCTGACATCTACAGGCACTGTGCCCAATATACGTGATGATGATGACGACGACGACGATGATGATGATGTATTGTATTGTATTGCAGATGTTATTGCTTTAAATACTTGTTCAAAGTACCCAAGAGGTGTTGCACTTGTACTTAGCTTTACTAGGTGAATTGTCAACAACTGGTGTTGTTCAGTCTAGATGAATTTTCAACAAATGGTTACTTTGCAGCACCATATCATATTAGTCTTTGAGAAATTCAGTATATTATTGCTGGGTGATGGCTCTGCGGCAGCTCAGTTGTCCCGTAAATAATGCCTCAATGGGTAGCTGGCGTGGCATAGCAGACGCGCCCTCACCTCAACATGTTCTACTAAGTTCTCCATCAAAATGAAGAAATGATTCTTGTAGTACTCAGAGTAAGTCACATCACTTTTGAGTCATGGATAGCTTCTGACTGACACACCAACCACACAGTTTAATGGTCTTAAACTAGATTGTTCCAAATCCAATGCCCTTATAAACCAACCATGCATGCAACACTCCTTATAAAGGCATATCAACTCTCCCCAGCCTAACCCTGTACATAAGCTCCTTATAAAGACATCTCAAGGTCACAGCCTAGCAATGCATGTACACAAGAATATTGCAACCTGCAACAATATTCATTTATGTATGTACAATTGTACATGCATCTGAAGACTTGTATAGCAGAACCAAATGACATTATCTTTTAAAGGGGATTAACTTGTTCAGTCATGGGTGGCAGAGATAAGTTCCCTTGTTTTAAGGAATTTAGTACAAACTGGTGTAATAGATTTAGCTTTAACTGTCTTAGAAATATTTATTTAATGTTCAAGTATTTCATTAAAATTATTTTCTCATCGATTAGCACCAAGGTACTTTTTCTCATTTCTATTTTGCATATATTTTGACATTTTCTTATGCTTGATTTTTTCTATAGGAATTCCACCTGGGCTCACAAAAGATAAAGTGGAACAAAAACTTCAAGGTATTTCAAAATTGATAATTAGGTAACATAGTTCTTATCATAAAAAGTCATGGTCAGCACAGGTCTATTGTTTTAATTTTTGAATGCAGTTGCAAATGTTACACATCTTGTAAATATTTTGTGTGATAAATGATTGTGCTCATTAAAATATTCTGTTCAGAATTTCAGAATACTGGCACTGTATTGCATTGACCAATGACCCTTTTTATAGTTGCATTTTTGTTCTTAATTGGCTGTTCTAACAAATTTGTTACAATTTCAATCATATTCTTGTAGTACCAATATAGTACAGATGACAACAGTATGATTTGTTGCTGTGTATATTGTTATTTAGAGTTGTGTCTAAAGAATCTCAATGCATTGGCCAGCATTCAGTTGGTGCAGATGGACGAAGACTGCTTCGCACTCAAATCTTCAAGTATGGTTTCTATGTTCGTCTGAGAATAGCTTCCATTTGTATGCTTAGTCATTGGAATATCTTTACTTTTTTCATTGTTTACGAAGTTCTATATTGGATTGCTTCCGAAGATTTCTTGACTCACATTGACAAATTAATAATTTATTGGCTTTCAATTTTCATGTGTCTTGTTAAACTGTTTGACTGTGAAGCAGTATAATCGTTAAGCCGAGGTTATGTTCAGGCTTTTGTCTATAATGTTGTGTTGTGACTAAAAGAACAAACAGATTTCTCTGAATTTCATTTTTTTACAGACACAGGTCGTCTGATGGCAAGATACTGTGTGGCCTTTGAAACCATGAAGAACTTCCATAATGTTGTTGGAAAAGAGTCGCTGGAAGAAATGGTGAGTGAACATGTTCTGTTCAATAAGCAGCATTAAGCAGATTTTATTAGCCACATATTTTAAAATTACAAATAATGAATGATTCGTTGTTTCTGATTATGCAAATATTAAATACCAGTATGTATTTGTGTTTTTATATATGTATAAATGTGCATGTGTTGATGTGAGTAAACTGACCACGTGGTGATCATGATGGGAGTAAAGTGTGATAAGCGATAAGTAAAATTTTTAAGTAACTAACATGACATATGGATTGCTGCCATATCTTTTTTATGACATTAAAATTTTAGGGTCTGTTAAAATTATGCAAAATGAATTTTATGAGTGATTGAAATCATTTAATTTGTTTTTTGACTTACAGCTAGGCATCTTGTGCCAAAGCCATGAATTCAATGACATTCAACTGCGAGTTATAGAGAAAAAGACCCTGAATGCATTGAACAGCAGTAAAAACACGGCTACTATCAGGTAGACAAATTTCTAATTAATTATTTCTGAATATATGCTTGGATCAAATTGTCTCAAGTGTTTCAATGGCTTTCAGTGTGAGAAAATCCGAGAGTCATGCTTGCATATGACTTCCCACGTGTGTCAATACCAAATTCTGCTCGCCAACAATGGCAGTTACGTAGAAACAACTTTTGCATGGTTGCTGGGCAATTTCCACTTTACAGGTCATAAGTCAAAGGCTGCACTGATTGGGCGACAGTTGCGCTGTGTCTGCACTGACTGGTGTAGCAGCAGTAGTTGTTTCAATTTAGCCACATTGTGTGATAATAAAGATCATCAGGGCTGCCCTCTTTCTTCATCCAGACTTTGGCCTGGCTCTGTCTGAGTGTGAACAATGATAGAGTTAATTTCTAGCCATAATGCAGTGCAAGTTCCTTTTATAGTTTGTAAGTATTGCATTTGCAAATTTAATTCCTTCTTTATTATTTCTTGTATTCCACTGTCTGAAAATTCAGCCAGCATCTTCTGAGACTCTGTTGCAGATACTATTTCTCCAACTGACAGTTCAATTACTCTTTGTTACTGTTAAAAGTGTTTGCCATTTATAGATTTCCAATGCCGGGCAAGATCAAAAGTGCTCCCATGAAAGTTAACTGGTGAATATTGCTGTGGGATGATTTTAATTGAACATCATTATAGAGGACTTCTCAGGAAAACACCTTTATTTCAGCAGTCTGTTTGAGAGGTTCTGTTTTACCTGGTTGTTCAGTTACTTTTCTAAGCATTTGTGTCTTGGTTACTACTAAATGGATGCACAAATATTATTACTTTTGATTAAATTCTGACAATAATCATTCATCAGAGGTAATGCCATTTAACACTTTAAATACAAGCAGCATTTAGTGCACTCTCGTTGTAAACGTGTGACTCTCTGCCCTATTTTCAGATCTCATTTTCTGGTTTGATCTAAAAATTATCGTAAAATGACGTCTTACTATAACTGTTGCATCATATAGATGGAGTGTCTTAAATTAGAATATTGTACCGAGTAGTGTAAAATTGCACATGGTACTTATTTATGATTGAAAGTACAAAAGAATTTTTTAAGTTGGTCCAAAGAAAGTGGTTCCATCGCTATTGATACTGCTTTTGATTCCAAGGTGACTTTTCTAACTAGTTTCATTAAAACTTTTCAGTTCATTCTATATTTATGTGTTTTCATCCATGGTTATTTAACTTTAGATCAGATGTTTTCTGGAGTAACTTACTTAGATCTTTTTATTTATTCAGTTTGATTCAGGCGCATCTTGGTTCACTTCCTCTGCAGGATTTCGCTTTGCAGCAGGACACAGCCAAAATTATACGAGTCTGTCAACGAATCAGCCGATGTGAGTTCAATTCATACATAACTATATGGTTAAACTATTTGTATCCTTCAAGTTTCAGTGCATTGAATCAATCAGTAAGTTAACTAAATACTTTAAAAATACAAGGGGCAGCAAGAATAGGTTTTCACTTTTTTGCAATAGTGCTTGTTATCTGCATGGCAGATAGTTTTAGAATTTGTTCAACCCACGACCAGTTTACGATGTTCTGGTCCATTTCATCTCTCAATGGTATATGGTAAAACATATATCTTGTCAACTTCTGATGATAGAGCTAAAGTGTTAAGATGAAATTTGTTTAAAATTTTATTCTTTTTGGTATTCTGGTGTTGTTATACATCCAAATATCATAGTTTTTGATTGATTGATTGATTGAAAATATATTAGCCGTGTTGTCACTCTGTGAAGTGTATTTCGTGAAGAGATGTTTTTCAATGATGATAAATGACATAATCACAAATATTAATTATGCATTTGTTATTTTAGGTTTGGTTGAAGTTCTATGGAATCGACAGGACTTTGCATCTTTGCAAAGTGCTGTTATCATTTGCAAATGTTTTGCATCCAGACTATGGGAAAACTCAAAGTTTATTTCAAGACAGTTGACCGGAATTGGCAAGCTCTTTCATTTTCTTTTGATTCTAAAAACTCCTGCCATTATTTTCTGCTACCTGCTTTACTTCAAAGTCACTGATTCTAATTTTATTTTTAATCTTGTTCAGGACTGATGCTTTTGCTAATTTTGAAGTCTTATATATGATATTGGCAATGAACTTTAATCTGCTTAATGACTTCTAATGAAATTAACTTAAAGAAATACACACATCAGTCTTATTTAGCAATACTTAAATGTTACGGTATAGAATTCGTTCTTATTGAGCATCTGCATAATATGGCAGCTCCTCAAAAAACAATTTTGGCTTAACTTGAGTAAAAGAGTACAGTTTCAAGTGTTGACAGAAGTGCAATTGTTTATTGTCTGGATTATATAAATCCCAGAAAGTCTTGTTCATCAGGTCCACATTGGACTCCGTGATGTCTGACTACCAATTAACTAGTTGGTGACACGGTGTGGTTCAGATATTGAACAACTCTGTAAGAATATATGAAAGCCATTCATACATGGGAGACTAATTTCAGTGGTGCATGATAAACTAGAACATGTTGTAAGATGCATGTAACATCTCTTAACGGCTAGGAGATGAAATATGGAAATGGATGAAATTGCTTTGATTATTTCAGTTGCTTTTTAACTTTTATTAAGTTCGACTTCAATGCTTTGTCTGGAAATGAATTTTTTTTGGCCTGTCAATGATGTGCTGCTTAAATTGTCCCATGCATAGTAGCACACAATTTTCGTTAAAGAAATGGTTATTAAATAAGTAGCTATCTTTATAAATGCAGGAATTACACTGGCTACAGCATTGGTTAATGCTGGCATGACATCATTTGAGAGGATTTCCAACACTAATGCAAGAGACTTAGAAATGGCAAGTCCTTTGACCTTCATAAATTCGTCATTGATAGCGACCAAAGCCAGCTGATTTGTAATGTACAGTATGTACATGAATTTATTGTTTAGTGTGATATCTAAGCTGCCCATGGGATGGCATTTTTTTCTATTACTGCTGATCTGGCAATCACATTTATTCTATGAACTGCTTTTACCATGGTCATTTAATTTAGTGTAGTAATTTAATTCACGCTGTAAACCCCATTAATTTTACCATGTTCATTACTTTTTGGTGTTTGTGTACTATTGGTAAAATAATTAGTACAAATAATAATAAAATTTTTAATGAAACAGGAGAAATATGCCAAATAAACAGAAATTTGTAAGGTGTGGTTAACAGTATACTTGTGTAGCAATAAAGATCAACACTGGTCATTTACTTAGCTCTAGCCATCATGTTTGTTATTTTGTCTCAAAATTTTGTGAATCCTAGAACTGTGAACAAAATGCTTGAGGTGCATTTCATATTCAGTGCAAAAATATGTTTTTAACATGGAATATATGGCCGCAGCATGATGATGCATATGCTGTATTTACAGATTGTGAATCGACAGCCTCCATTTGGTAACCACATACAAGATGCTGTGACTCATCTCCCAAAATATGAGCTATCACTAAAGCAGGTAATGCTTTGCATAGATGTTTCTCCATAAAAGATAATGACTGTAGCATTCAGTCTGTGAGTTGCTGATCAGAAATTATGAGACACTAAAATGCATCACATGTTATGGTCATGATATTGTGTATAACGAAACTGATTATTGATTGATTGATTGATTGATCTTCATGTTCTGAAGCAAAAACCTATGAATGGTTTTGCATTTTGAAAGAATTTGCTTTTATGTGCCTGTTCTACTAGTTGTATTAGCTGGTTCAAATTTGAGTCAGAAAATTGATTTTGAAGCATTTTTTTGAAAACTTCTGAGTTTGGTTTTTGGTAAGTGATAAATTTTGTTTAATTTGACTCATTTTTTAACCCCTGTAAAAATGTATATAATTGAAAGTTTTTTTTATTTAGTGTATTTATTATTTACTTATTGATAAACTAGTATTCTGCATTTGTCTACTCACAGACCACTCAAGTAATGGCCAGCTATGCTGAGGTTGTTGTGATAGTCACCGTAACAAATGCCAGCAATCTGAATGAAAAATGGACGACAGATAAACGTCATACTTTAGTCCTACTCATAGGAGATGGTGATGGAAAGATTGTCTACAAAGTTAGACTCAGGTAATGAATATTCATGTGTGATGCTTTTTTTGAATGCAGATGTGTCACAAGTTTCAGAAGCAGATGTGTCAGTAGTTTTGTATGATATGACCTGAGTATGCCAATCTGAGTCAATTTTGAGCAGGTATCCAACCACCTGTCAAGCAATAACTTTACAGAGGAAGACACAACATTTTTCAGTCCAACATTAGAACAGTAGGCTACATTAATATCTATTGACTCTAAGAGACTAAAGAAATTAGTTATTCTATATACTTAACCCTTTAACGACCAGCACCTAGTAAGACATAAGGCATAATCAATAACGATGGTCCTTAAAGGGTTAACTGAATTATAATGTCAACTGCAAGCTGATACCTGTCACTCCATTATCTTACAAGTCTATGCAACCAACCATTATTATGCTTACTTACATGTAAACTTGTATTATTTTTCAAATATTTACTCTGTTTGTCCTACTGTAATATTTTTGGGTTTTTAATAATGCATCCTGGTGGAAAGATTGATGCTGCTCCAGAAATGAGCTATCCCCATCATTACTGGAAGAGTGCCATACTTTTACAGTCATCAAATATCTATTGCTCTCAGTATTATAAATATTCATTATATTAACAAAGCTTTTGATTTAGTGAAGTTATGCATCGCTTTACACATAATTTATTTCCTTTTGCGTTCAGAAATTATCTTGTAATTAATTCTGAACACAACACACAAAACATAGGATCAAAGGGAAATTATCATGAAAGTTCCTCCTGCATTAACATAATTCTAATTTCAGTTCAATGTATTTGTACTTTCTGTCTGGAATAGTATACCTCTTGCTATTCATGAAATACCCTGCTAAAACTTTGGTGTGGGCATATTAGAATAAACAAACATTGGATGAATTATAATTCTACAATACATGCTCTTTGTATCCTGGAAACATATCTGTACACTGCATTATGTAATGTTTTTGGGGAACAATAAATTAAAATAAATTAATTGAATTAGATTACTATAGTTGTTAGAATAGGAGGGAGCGATAGCTACACTAGATGATTGCTTGCTGGAGACATTGACCAGGCAAAGTGGAGATGCTCATGAGAATATTGTACTTTATTGATTTGTAGGCAACTGAACATACATACAAGGGTGCTTCTTTGGTGCAAACATTTAACTGTGCTCATGATTTCATATGCACCAATGATGTAGTTCTGCATTGACTGCATAAGAAAGACTTACTAAATGATTCTAGTTCTTTATAGACTTGGCTTTGATTGCATCTTTCTGTATTTATAGTGATGCACAGCTTTTACAGAAAGGACCGTGGACTCGAAAGATTGAGGCAAAGCGGGCAGCTGTGGGGGATGAATTAAATGCATGCTTGATCAGCCAACAATGGGGTACATAAATATAATGATATAGGGATAATGATATAGGGATAATGATATAGGGATAATGATTGTGTGATGATAGTGCATGCCAAAATTGTTCTCCTTGATGCAGTTCAAAAAGTATTTTCACATCATCCTTAGACTAATTTTTGAGGTAGGTTCCAGTGTGATGCTGACAGCAATATCTTATAACAGGTTTTTAAACCTATGTAATCACATATTAATGTTGCAAATCAGAACTTCAGATTGTTGCTGATTGTATATATATATTTCTGTCTGTTTGAAGCAGTTTATTCTTCATTGCAAGACAACAACTAATTGTATACTTAAGTAATTTATGCTATTATCAACTGATTCTACACCTAACATCTCGTACAAACACTAGTGAACATAATTATACTCATATTTTCATTTTTAGTCTAGTCCATTGCAGAAGTCTGCAACATTTTATGCACTTCAGACACTCTCTTAACCCTTACCCCTCCAATTATTATATCAAACGCATTGAAATTGGCAGCTCACAGCGGCCTCAGGAGTGGTAAGGGTTAGTGTTCTAGTAACTGTCTACAATTCCACAGTGGTAATATACCCTTACTGTTCTAGTTCCACCTCAACAACTTAAGGCTGTGATTATTGTTGAAAGCAAAGGGTATCAGAGGCACACCTTTGGTTCTACATACATTCCCACTTGCAGTCCCTTTTACATGAATTCTTTAAATGTTATTTCAGTCGGCCTCGATTGTCAAGTGACCTTTGTGCCGGAATATAAAACTCCACCAAAGACTCCCATTATCATCAGTCAACAGGCTCCAACCTTTAATGAGAACAGAGTATGTGGCTTTTACATAATTGTATTATAATGGCTTAGGAAATTTTGAGTGTAATTATACTTAATTGTGATTGGTCTAATAATAATCTTCGTTTATTGAGTTCAAACTGACACATTGCAGTTTGAGTGCAAATATACTATGAATGGATGATCACAAGTTATTACAGGAGTTCAACTACTTAACTATATGGTAGCCATGCAAGGCGTATATCATGTCCTACATCTGATGTCACATATGCCACCGCCTAGAGAATGGAAGGATTAGTCAACCTTTATTGGGGTTAGTGGGAATTGATCTTGCTTCTGCTTTCGCACCAGCGTATTATCCATTATCATAAGGTTCAGCTCCATGAAATACAGTTGTCCTATAATTAACAGGTGGCTAGTCCATTATGACAATAAATGGTGTGTAGGAGTGTGGATGTTCACTGCACTGTCTTGTAGGTAAATCAAGGAAAGTCAAGAGAGTTTAAATTGTGTTATGAATAGAACTGTGGAAATTGTGCATAATTAGTAGCTGATTAGCAAATTCAATTAAAGTTACTTGAAAGGAACCCTGACATGAATAGTTACGTTTGTGTAGTTTCATATTCGTTTATACATTTAAAACATGTATTCAATGGAGAGATGAATGTGACATGCTTTTAGAAAACTCCTAAGAAGTTGCCTGCTGCAAAGTCAAAAGAAACGCCAGTTCTGCCTCGGAATAACTCAGGTGTGTTGGGTGCTATTTGCCTTTGCTGTGTACTTTTACTGTAGCTGTTTGGTTTAAGTTGTTCATGTGTGTGCTTGCATGTGTGTAGTAAGCTTATTTAACAACGCACCCATGACAAGGATGATATGCATTTTTAGATGTTCACTTATCTTCTTATTTATCTACTTTGTACACTCCTTAAATTTTTGGATCATCATATGAAATGAGAAGGACTAAGAATCATAAAGATGGTTTTGTGTTGCATTATTTCTTTTCTTTCATAAGATTTATGTGGCATCGCTGTTAAAGGGCATCTATCAATGCTACTGACGTGCTGTGTGTTGCACTGTAGTAGCTTATTAATAGAACTGTTAGGAAGTTTCTTGGTATGTGAGCCCTACAGGATCAGGTGCACCGTAGAACCTTGATCCAATCGAAATAGTGGAAAGGATTTGTTAAAGGTTCTGAAACTGCTCAGCCTGCTGTAAGCATGTACTCAGTCAGTCACATTGCCATGGTTTGATTTTCAGAACTCTTTACAACACCTGGAAATGCTGTGCATGCTGTTGGCATTAATAAATCATTGTATTGCAATTATTACATTAAACTGTTTGCATGTTTTACATTATTATATTATTTCTCTATGGATAAACTTGACATTCTAGACAACTTGCATCTTTCATGCAGGCAGCACCTAAGCCCATTTTGCAAACATAGCTTGAATACATGTTGTTTTGTTATTAGTAACTTCTTGTCTGCAAGTGTCTGATGCCCAAGGTATCAACTAATGGCACACATTCATTATGTCCTTGCGTTCTGATTAGCGTTAATTACTTCTGATCTTCAGCCAGCGGCAAGAAAAACCAAGATGCCAAGATGAGAACAATTGAGTCCTGCTTAGACAACTGCAAGGCTGCTGTCATGATCAAAGAGAAAGCTGCTTCTTCAAAAGCCACCGGTTCTGTGGACAGCTGCTGTAGAGAGCTGAAGCTACGACTGGAGGGCTATGATAAAACACCAGCCGTTAAACGTCTTAAAGTAGGGGGATTAATTATCATTGTAAATTTGTGGAGACGGATTCGTGCTCATAAAGATGCTTGGGATTACTGTAGTGCTAGTATAAGTAAATGAAGTGACTATGGCGTCTCAATGGCTCTAACCAAATGTGCTGTTTTCCCAGCCCAAAGTTTTTTTTACACTGTTCACTATTTACACGCTTATCTCTTTAGAGTGGGAACATTTGTTTAAAATGTGTGAAAGATTTTTTATATCTGACTGTGTACTTAACAACGACAGTGAATAAAATAATACTTTTGAAACTCAGCTACTGTATGTACTCTGTGTGTTCTCTGGCAGTGTCAGTCCCAGGCCTACCATGCCTGGAGACAGGAGGAGGGCAATGCTGATCAATTTCGTCATGACACAATGCTGTTAATTAGAATGTACTCAGTCATAATTTTGAATTATTTCTTCATGGATGGTGTTTTTACTGATGGTGCTAGTGTAGTGGTGAACTTGCTGGATTGTCATTTATGGATGTTTTGGCTTTAAATCATTGCCACAATAAAAGATGTTTATAGTTTTCCGTTTGAACTGGCATTTCTTAGATGAAGCTGCTAAGTAAACTGTGAAGCTATTGTTCGCTACTCATGGGCTAATGAAAATGAAATATCAAGGTAGATCACTTGTCCTTTGTGAAGTAAAGCTATGATAAGAAAGTGGGTAGGATTTTGAACCCATAATTTCCTCTTAAGGTTAGCTTAATGGATCGATCTTCTTTCATTTTTATGATGTTTTGTTTCGAAAGATGAGTGACGTTCCTGCTACTCCTTCACTGAAGCAGTTTGCCTATCAGCCGTCTAAGCCACAGGCCTTCATGCATATGACAAGCACAGGTCCTGCTCAACTGACAACACAACATCAAGACCTTGATCTCTTTCAGCTACAGAACAAGGCCATGATGGAGTGGACTGTTCAGGAGGCAGATCATCCAAGTAAGCAGATGTTTGGTTCCAGATTAACTATTATCACTAATAGACAATGATAACAATGCGTGTAATAATCTATGCAATAATTGGAAAATCAAGTTTATGCAATTTATTAAGTATTTGGAGTATCTTTACTTCATGATATGATCTTATGGCGCACTAAATTGGTAGGTAAATTATTGGAAATATTAGTTATGGTATATATGCTTGTAGGGGTTTCTGCTTGCTTTGGCAATAAATGGCATATAAATAGTAGGGCTGCACCAAATATCGGCTTCGTATTCGCTCCGGAGCCGAATAGTGGGCCAAATAGTTATCTGGTATTCGGCCAAATAGTGGCGAAAGAACCGAATACGAATAGTGGTCACGCGACATCTGTTTCTGCGCAAGCGGTTGCTGATATATCGAGTGGACTGAAGTAACTCTCTAGTGACTGGACCGCTGTATCGCTGTGTCAGCTGTTTCATTTCTAAGTTTATTTCCATTAGTTCCATTTCTAGTTTACATAGACTAGCAGAGGAATGTTTACTTTTAATTTATGTATTAAATTTACTGAACTTAAACTTTTGCTCATATTTTAAATTTTTTAAATTTTTGGGTAAACCCATGTTATATGCTATTCGTATTCGGCCAAATGGTTGGTCCAATTATTCGTATTCGGCTGAATAGTGAAAATCACCTTTTCGGTACAGCCCCAGTAAATAGTAATTGTGGAATGCTTTATTCGGTGTACATGATTCATTTTCGAAACGGTGTTTTACTTTGGCCATATCTTAGGCCCCTCTCAACCCATCTGAACTTAAGATTTAGATATACAAATTTTACAGAATAAGTATGGTTGGTCAATGGTCATGTTTCAGGTCTTTTGCAAGAAGATTTCTTGGATACAGATGATGATTTTGACTGCTATGTTGCTGAGGACTTCCAGACAGGTTCAAGCAATTGCAAAAATGCTGCACTACTTCAGGTCAAGCACAACTCTAATCTTGTGGTTCTCAATTCTTCCTTTGAGGAGCTTCCAGACCTCAATGACGATGCATGGAATTGTGATCAAGGAACGAGATTTTATCATGACCAAACATTTGTTGATTCCAAGACTCAGAGTGGTGTACCAGCATCTAGTCTTGTTGAGAGATACAACGAAGACGATTTCTCAGACTTTGAAGACAACATGTTTGATAACTGTGACCTCATCTCTGATGAATGTGTGAAATATCTGCCATTTAAGGTCTCCAAACAAGCTCCATGTACTACAGCACCATCTACTGAGCCAACTCAAAATGAGGTGTTTAGGAACAGCAGGTGCTTGTCTTTGTTGAAATCAGCGCCTTCTGTTAATGGAAGTTTTGGCTTTTATTGTGGTGGAAGTTCTTTAATATCAGATGAATCAAGGTTAGTCCCAAATTCACCAATGGATTCTTTAAAGCATAAAATATATAGATCAAATAAATATATGGCTCCAGTTCATGAAGCCATATATATCAAGTGGACTGAATTATATATATATATGATTTTATATGTATATCTGTTATGTATTAATGTTTTTGTAACATATGTAGCATATATTGTTTTAATTATTGCTAGTAAAATATTGTGTTAACACTAATTTATATTGGGGAATTTATATAAAAAGTTTAAAGTGTAACCCTATTATAAATAGTTGGCTTTCTCTGTGCCGACCAACAACTTTTTTGCACTTGAATAATATATTATCTTATTGCACCACTCTTCTCACCAAACTCCACTCTAAACTGACTAGCTTATACTAATCCTTATATTAATTAACTTGTGAAGTCAACAAAGATTTTGATAAGCCATTTAAGTCGCTATAGTGAGTACCTCCCCAAAGGTACTTTAGTGCAGTATTAATGTGAAGTAATGAAACTAATTTATGGCGTACAGTATGAATTCTATTGTGAATTTGTGACAGAGCTAATTTTGACCTGATGAGCAGTTTTTCACTGAATGCTGAAGATGACTCTCCACCACAAAGTGCTCCTGTTCATGTTGAACCCGATGTGTCCATTTCCAAATCCAAGGTATGTTACAGTTATAGGAAATTTGAATAAAAATTGTTTCTATTTGTTTACTGGCTTATTATTGCTATTAATACTATATTGTCGCTGTTGTTCTTGTTATTATTAATATTATTATTTATTTTTTATTATTATAATTATTATTAATAGTATCATTATTATTAGTATTATCATTATTATTAATATTATTTATATTATTATAATTATTATTAGTAGTATCATTATTATTAGTATTATCATTATTATTAGTTTTATCATTATTATTAGTATCATTTATTATTATTATTATTATTATTATTATTGTTATTATTATTATGTTTATTATTATGGTTATTATAGGTCCTAAGCATTTTTTTATTTTAGCTTGATGGCTTTTACAGCTTCAGAAGCATGATTCTGTCCTCAAACGCTCAAGTCTAGATATAACATAACAATCCAACTACAAGATGCTTTTAACGTCTCAAAGTTTTAAAAGGCATTGAAGGGCTGAGTGGTGTCCAGATGGCATAGTATTTTATCTGTGATCACTTGTATAATAATTGCCCAATGTAATTATATCAGCAAAAACAAGTGCTATAAGTAAAACAAGTACTTTAGCTGTTGACGAGGAATCGGTTGGTTTAACTCCATGCTTGTGCGTAGGCCAGCCATTGGCGACTCTATAGCTTACTATGCATTGTTTTGCTAATTGTTCTAACTGTCGTTGAAATGACAAGAGCGCCTCTGAGTATATTTCTTGAAGAGGCACTATATCAAGTTTATTGAAAATAAAAAAATAAAATGTAATAGCTTACCTTAGAAACTAGAATTTCTGTGATTGAAGGGTTCTATAATGTGTCCATCATGGTACAAACGTTTCCTTATCAGATCATCCTGGTGTAAGCTGCAACTTCTGTTTTTTGTGATCCCTTGTAAAATTCCCTAAAATATTTTTTACAAATATAAATGATGCTAATACTATTTACATTTATATTTTGTTTATTATTTCTTGTAATAATAGGTGTGCTATGTATTGGTTTTTTAGCAACTTAGTTGTGGTGGTATGATGAATATGAGGACCTCCAGTTTCTTTTCATCAGATACAAAGTTAGTATGTTCATTTAAACTATAAATCCATATTCATATCTCATCTAGAGGTCATTAGAAATATTCTGAGGTGCATGTATATTTAAGGATATGAAGGTAGCCATAACTGAGGATGTTGTTGATAGGAAAGATTAATGGACATAATTGTGTAAAAAATAGTTTAAAATCTAATGATTGTGCCTATTGTTAGGCTGAAGGTTGTAATGCTATTTTCTGCTACCTAGTTCTGACATATTAAGAGTCATATGCTGTGATTTCTTTTCAGAAATAACAATGCTATGGAAGAAGACCATGTTGTCAGCGATGACATTTTCTTTGGCATCTTTTGACATAATATTTTTCAGGATTTGTAAATTAATGCAGTAAAGTGTTCAGCTGTTTGTTGACTAATTTTTTACTTAAAGTTTTGATAATGATTTGCAGTCAGTCAGCAGCACTTAAGCTTTATTACTGGCTGTTAATTTTAAGCAATGTGTTAGATGTTTGGAAAAAGGAGGAATATGAGATGGGAATATAGAGACAACATATTGTTTTTAAAGTCTTGTTGAACTTGAATTTTGATTTTGAATATGCACTTCAGACTTACTGGTAATGATAATTATATGATCCTAATATATTTAAATCTATGAAAGTATAATAATACAGACTAAAAATTGAATCTAATTTTATAGCCTCTGCAGGGGGAAGAACTTTGGAATTTTACAAATAAAATACTCAAATGTTTGTTTGTCTATTTTAGATCTATACTATAATTACAGTTTACATTTAATAGATCTTGTAATTTGTAACTGCTTATAGATGAATAGCGCCTCTAGATCCTGGGTTTGGAGAATGGTCAAAAAATTGTCTGGGGTCAGTCAATTCAAAAGAATTATTTTGCAATAGACCTACTGGGAAATGGGTAGGTACCATTTCTGATTCTGAGTAAGTTGAAAATATAATTTCTCTATATTTAGAACAAATTCATTAATTCATTGCGGAAATATATATAGCGCCTCTTCAAGAAATCTGCTCACAGTAATTCCCAGCCCAGCTGCAGCCAAAGAGAAAGGATTTCAGCAGTTTGTAGGGTTATGTAGGCAGGTTATTCGGAGGCAGTATAAGCGTGGTGATAGCAGAAGCCCATTCCAAGTGAAGGGTCCAACGACAGAGAAGGCTCGACCCTGTTTTACCGATGAGGAGCCCTATGGACCAAGAGTGCCCCGTTTACCGAAGAGCGGACATTTCCACGGAAGGCTTATTCAGAAATCTGGGACAGAAGTCACATGCATGTGAATAAAAAGTAAATGCAAATGTATAGGTTTATGTAGCGACCGTATAATATATGGCCTCGACGCTGATCATTTTTCAATGAGAGTTTGTTCGAGTGAGAGACTTCACCACCGCTCGTCCGTTTGAATGGACACCACGCCATTTAAGGTTCCCGTGCAAGGACCGTAGGCCTACTATAGGCCTAACCCGAAATTTTTAAGTCTCCTAAATAAGCCAGCATCGGGAGGCGAACCGCAGTTCGCATGCTCTCTTTCGCAAAGAGGCACACAAGAGTGAAAAGTAAATAATTTTGCTTTACGATGGATGATAAAGCAACTGCTTTTAGACACTCGTCTCAATTTATTTAAATTATTCATTTGGTCTAGTAGGCCTTACTATCAGAGGTGTAACAACGTTTTGAAAAGTGGGGTAGCCTAATTTCGAAGATAATGTGCGAAACGCAAAAAAATTTTTTGCCCCCTTCACTGTTTGAATTTTACCCCCCAGAAATTTGAAAAATGGGGGGCACAAATTATCTTAACAAAAGTCATCTTAAAGAGCCATTGGAGAAATATAAAAACGAACCGATTTGGGGGCCATACGGGGGGGGGGAGGGACACTGAGCACTAAAACTGGGAGACGCGGTGCCCCTCTGCCCCCCGCTTGTTACACCTCTACTTACTACTGTTTTATGTGAGAACAAATTAGGCCTATCAACACAGTAGGCCCCTATATATATATATATATGATATATATATATGATATATATATCACATATATATATGGGCCTACTGTGTTGATGTTCCACATATATATGTAATATATATATATGTGATATATATATATCACATATATATATGTGATATATATATATATGTATATATATATATAAGTGTGTGTGTGGCACAGTGGCCGATCGGTTAGAGCGGTCAGCCCGTGGCGTTCAGTGTGTGCTGACCGTGTGGGTTCGAGCCTCCTCCGGGGAGTCATTGAAGCTAAATTCTCTCTTGGGAGGGTTGAGGCAGAGGAGGTTAGATGACATCCAGTCGGAGACTAAGTTTACTATATTCAGTAGTTGTGCAATGGAGGTGGAGAAGGAAGTTGGGGAGAAGGATATGTAGAGTTGAGTGTCATCTGCATACAGATGGTGGTCGACAGAGGAGGATTGTATGAGATGATTTAAGGGTGTGGTATAGAGGATGAAGAGGAGTGGTCCTAGGACGGAGCCTTGAGGGACACCACATGTGAGCGGAAGGGGTTGCGAACGGAGTTTGCGGGCTTTAACAGAGAAGGATCTGGTAGATAAGTAGGATTGGAACCAGAGTATAGCAGTCACAGAAACGCCAAACCAAGAGGATAGTCTAGTCAAAGGAAGACTGCAGTGGTCAATGGTATCAAATGCAGCAGAGATGTCGATGAGGCAGAGGCATGAAACATGAAACATGAATGTCGATGGCTGACGGCAGAGACCAATTTGTTATATAAAGAGGCAAGCAGAGTTTCTGTGGAGTGGTGTTTAGTGAAGTCTGATTGGTGAGGGCTTAGCAGTGAGTTTCTTGAGAGGTAGTGAAGGCGGGTAAGAACAATTCTTTCAGTTAGTTTAGACAGAAAGGAGAGGTTGGAGATGGGACGGTAGTTAGAAAGATTTTCTTTGTCTGGATTTGCTTTTTTCGGTAGGGGAGAGATGGTAGATTGTTTAAAGACCATAGGAAAATTTCCGGCATACACATAGAGAGCGAGAGATCTCGATGATTTTAGTGATCACGGGAACAAGGATCGAGGCACGTTCTTTTAGGAGAGAGGTGGGGATAGGATCGAGTTCACATTGCTTGTTGGGAAGGAATTTAAGAGGAGTAGTACTTCTGTTTCAGTGGCAGGAGATATAATTGAGAGTGATGACTGATGGAAAGGCGGAGTAGGGTTGTGAGAAATCAGTGGAACAGTGCTGGAGGAGTCGAAGGCTATAAGAGATTGTAGTGTGAAACGAAGAGATGAGATTTTGTCTGAGAAGAAAGACCAGAAGGTGTCAACGATAGAGGATGTGGGGATGGAGCTGGGCAGTGGTGAGGGAGACTTACGATGAAGAAGAGAATTGATTGTTTTCCAGAGGTGTCTAGGATTGGAGGAACTGGAGTGGATAAGTGAGGAGTTGTTATTTTTGCTTGGCTGCAGCGATTTGGTTATGGTATCTGTGTGTGGCTGATTTGAGGGTAGACAGGGTTTTTGCTATATATGTTGAGCCTTTTCGCGCTTGTATGTGTGCTCAAGGCGCCTGCGGAAGGTTTTGAAAGCTTGGAGATAGGAGGTGAACCAAGGTTTAGATTTGCGTGAGCTGTGTGATAATGAGTGGTGCATGAGTGTCAAGGCGATTGGAGAGTGTTGAATTGTAGCAAGACAGAAGATCATCTAGAGAAGGAGGAGGATTGAGAACAAGTTCGGAGTTAAGGATGTTCTTGATGAAGGCCTGACGGTCGATGGACCCGATGGAACGATATGAGTAAGTGGTTGGATTAGGGCGAGGAAAAGGCTTAATTTAAAGATCAACAATGATGAAGTAGTGGTCGGTAATGTTTAGAATTGAGTGTGATAGTTTGGGAGATAGGTGGGAGGCTGTGGAAGTGAGAACAAGGTCGAGTGTGTGGTTCTTGATGTGGGTTGGAAAGTTGACGTGTTGGACGAGATTGAAATGATGAGAGAAGGCTGAGGAAGCCAGATGCAAGAGGATAAGAGGGATTGTCAACATGGATGTTGAAGTCGCCCGTGATTATGAATTCGTTAGGAGTAGTTGCAGCGATGGAGAAGAGAGATCCAAATTCGTCGAGAAAGACAGAGGGTTTGGAGGAGTAGGCAAAGGAAGTTGGAGGACGAATACATGTAGGCCTAATTATAATATTTCCTGGATTCTCAATAGCAACAAAATTGCAATATAAGATGATTGACAGGCAGATGGACAAGTGAATATATATCGGCCCTATAGACAAGTATTAAAGTATTAGTCTATAGATGCCAACTACCAAGTAGGGCGCAAGTTATATCTCCAGGTTAATACGTTCATAAGCATCACGTGACATCCTGTCTGAGAAGGTAATGATATCGGGGACATTTCCAATACCCGGCTGTAATGATATGAACCAATATTCATCGTATGCAATCACATGCCTTCGTCAGTTCCTCAAACAATACAACCTGCATTTAATCCGTTATTGTCTACGGCGATGCGCGTGTCCTGTGGCTTCACTTTCCCCATGAATTAATACAGAATATAATTATTTGCCAGACATTCGGTTGCTGAGACAGAGAAAGAAAGAAGAGTGAGATAACGAGAGAGACAGAGATAGAGACAGACAGACAAGAGACAGCAAGAGATACAGAGAAAGATGCGAGCTGAGACATATAACAGATTCTATCAGACGACTTACATGTGTATTCTATTCTATTCTATTTGCGGATTTATAAAGCGCCTCTCACAGTACAACCTTATCAGACGTACCAAGCGATACCCACAGCTACTAGCAAAAGGTTCACGAACAGTTAGTACCTTGCATGTATGTCTTACTCAACCGGTGCCTCAACCACTTTAAATGGAAATTTGGACTTTCGTTGATCCAAAAGGACGACCGTAGGGCCTACATGTAACGTGATATTTCCAAATCTGTCTAAGTATTGATCTCTAAGACTCATTCTTAATGTAACACGTGTGACAAGAAACATTCCAAACATTTTTTTCTCGTCTGTAACGCCGTTTTAAAACAACATGGAGTATCAAAGATTGTTCATATGTTTATTATTATTATTCTGAAATCTCAAACTGAGTAATTGATTATCAACTTTATATATACGAACTCATTATCAGCGTGATCGTGTATAAGTGAAAGAACTCTTAAAGCTTGTATACTAGGTCGTCTAAACACGCTGTGCAGATTAAGTTTAATGTTCATTTCTAAAGTCTTTTGATTATTATTAGAGTTATCGTTTACGTGTTAATAAAACAATTTATTTCGTTATATTTTAAACCTCTCGTGCGAGTTGCTAAGTTCACCCATAATTTCCTGTAAGTAGATACTTCGTACTAGATGATAGATCGAAGAGTTGAGAGCAGACTAGTCCTGGTAGTCAACCGCCATCTGCTTCTTCAGTAGCCGCCAAATCTGTACACAATTAACATTATACTTATGTATATCTGAATGCTTACATAGGCCTACTGCAGCGCATAATACTAGTGAACGGTATTGGCAATACCAATACTAATGCTTCCAAATGCAAGTATTGGCAATACCAATACTTCCAAATACAAGTTTTGACAATACCAATACCACCTCCAAATACAAGTATTGGCAATACTAATACTTCCAAATACAAGTATTGGCAATACCAATACCAATACTTCCAAATACAAGTATTGGCAATACCAATAGGCCTACTTCAAAACACAAGTATTGGCAATACCAATACTTCCAAATACAAGTATTGGCAATACCAATAATTCCAAATACAAGTATTGGCAATACCAATACTTCCAAATACAAGTATTGACAATACCACTACTTCCAAGTGCAAGTATTGGCAATACCAGTAACAATATTTACAAATACAAGTATTGACAATACCAATACTTCCAAGTACAAGTATTGATAATATCAGAACCAATATTTACAAATACAAGTATTGGCAATACCAATGCTATTTCTTAAAAGTATTGCAATCCAATACTTTAATCAATGCTTTCGATAAATAACAGAGACGCAACCAGGTGAACCATCAACACAGTGAACCTCCACAGCTGAGTAAGACAAGAGCGGATGCTGATCGGTGATAGGTGGAGAGACCGGACATGGAATTGTAAAAACGGGAAAGGACAGAAGGAATATAAAAACAAGGAGAGACCTGTTGAAATTTGAGGGGACAAGAGGATGACGGAAGGGAAATAAAAAAGACATAATCGAGATTCACTATCGGAAAGCGTTGGTTCGAGACAGAGGTCGTAACGGCGGTAACTATTGTCTTCTAGCAGAGATGATACATAGCTATGGAAACGATTGTCTTCAAGCTAATATAATACGTAGATGTGGTAATGACTGTCTTCTAGCAAAACATAGTATATGAGCATAGATATGGCAAAAATTGTCTAAAGCTAATATAATACGTAGTTATGGCAACGATTGTCTTCAAGCCAATATGATACATAGATATCGTAACGATTGTCTTCTATAGCCAACATAATACGTAGATATAATATTTTATGGCCACGAGTGTCTTTTAGCTAGCCCAGCGGTTCTCAACCTGCAAAGTCGCGATCCCCTCCATGGGGTCGCCTTACGATTTGCCAGAGGTCGGCTAGGACCTTGTGGAATTTTTTAAAGGTTTTCAGCGTTGTTTCTTATATTTAATATTCAAATATTCATGTACTTATGATAACTACACTAGCTGCTACACTATAGCGACTCGAATATTTCTTTACTTGTTTTTCTGTATTATGATTCGTGGTGAAGACAATTACCCAATCAATATTGTAGTTGGGGGTCACCACAACTTTGGAAATATTATCAGACGGTTAATGGACTAAAAAGGTTGAGAACTGCTGAGCTAGCTTATGATAACAGTTATATGGTATGTGGCAACGATTGTTTTCAAGAAAGCATAATAGCCTAGGTTTGTATTTGGTAACAAATTGTCTTATAGCTAAAAACATAAAAGGCAACGATTTTCTTTTATCTATGGTAATAATTATGAAGATATAACGACGATTTTCTTCACAATACATTAATATGTAGATATGGCAGCGATTGCTTTCAAGGAAGGATAATACTTGGATTAGGCTACAGTAACGATTGCTTTCTAGCAAACTTGAATACAGTAACGAATGTTTTCAGGTTTTCAGACGTTGATATCCATGGCAACGACTGTCTTCAAACAAAGACGATACGCAGATAGGAATCCATTCTCGAAGAGTGAACTACGCTTGAAACGCGGACCGTGTGCGCCAGTGTAGCCGAGTGTTTTCTTCTCGGTGGAGGGGGCGGGCTGACGCGGTCACTGGAGTTACCTCGACCGATAGTCACGGGTGGCTATTCAATATACGTACCAACACACGACGAATGTCTTTGTATCCTCGAGCCTCGACGGATTTCCGGACGTGTGTAAATTTTCACCAGCGAGGTACTACTATACGCGTCGACCTCGTCCCGTGTCTGAGATCGGCGTTGACATAAGTGTTGTCGCTCTAACCTTCGACGCAACCTGGTCCAGAGACTCTGAACATCCATGCCATCTGCCAGTTGTTGACGGGAATCCGTTGGCTGGTCCCACGCATGTTTTGACAGCCTGTAGACTAGAGCAGAGAGCGTCTCTGACTAGATTTCTGGAGAGGCGCTATATCAAGTTTCATTGGTTAAACGATTAAACTTAGCGCCTCTGAGTAGATATCTTGAAAGGGCGCTACATTAAGTTTAGATTGATCAATCGAGTGATTGATTGATTGATTGATTGACTCACGAGTACTTCCAACAGCCTTTCTCTGCCATCTTCGTAGTCCGAATCTTCGCCTGCGTTGCTCTGCCTTCCTCTGTAAGAGGATAAGTCGTCTTCGCCCTGTCGTGATTCGTATCCATCATCGACCCTCCTCCTGCCTCCAATCTCCTGAGGTTCGGGTGACTCGAACTCCGGCAGAACCCCTTCACTCTGACGTAGGGTTTCTAAGTCTCCAGCGAGGTCTATGTCGGACCTCTTTCCGTTTCCTGTTGAGAAAGCACAACATACCTTTAACTCTACTAATAGATTGTGAATAAATCGAGTCAGATAATAACGACATGAAATAATCGACGTTAAAATTTGAAATTTGTATCGACCTTTCATTCATATGACTGGTAAGATGTAAATCCAAAAATCTAATCTATTCTATTGAAAAAGCCAAATTAACATGATTAATCAATAGCTTTCAATACAATAATCATAGGGCGCTGCGTAAGCGTTCGTATAGGACCCACAACTAATATTATACTGGCCATATAAATGGCTTGGTCAATGTCAAATGGCAATATTATTATTGTAATTTGAACGGATAGGCTACTGCAATAATGAAGCCCGTAAAATAATATTGCGTAATAAGGTTCCAGAGAAACTAGATAAGACGCTGACAGCCTGGAAAATCCCTATACATGCATGTAACGTGATGCATGTCACTAGTTTTGGGTCGATAATCGAGAACAATAAATTTTCACATCTGGTTGACATAACAAACTGATTCATTAACTTTTAGCTATGAAGATAAATTGACAAATAACTACGTCAGCAAAATAAAAAAATGCCGTTGGAAGTTTAAAACATCATAGGCCTATTTTCAATTGGAAGCAAAATTTATTTAGGGGCTACATCCAGTGTTTGGTACGAGTTAATTCAGATGAGTTGAAACTCACGAATTAACTCACTTGCTGTGATTTAAGAGTTTGAGTTAACTCGTCTCAAAGAGTGTGAGTTATGAGTTTCATTAATTCATAATTTCTGTGAGTTTGAGATATAATTGTCAATTTTAAAATCAACTTTAGTGATCTATTCGGCACATGGCACATACTTCTTCTGCTTACAGCTAATACCAGTCGTGTTTGAGATGTTAAACGCGTGGACTGTGGTATTTACTTTGACTCAGTATTCAATAATAATAACATGACCTATTCACTATTAATAATAATAATAAAAATAGCAATATTAGTAAATTATTAGTAATAATAAACTGATGATACCATATCGCGGTAACTGTGCTTTTGTAGAACGGTCGATTAGAACGTGCTAGCAAGAGACATGTGTGAGTTTTGATTTAACTCATTTCTTGTCTGAGTGTACCCAACACTGGCTACATCTATGTTAAAGAGTAAAACGTCCAGGCCCTACACGGAAATTTGACGAGTAACCATTCCTGAGTAGCCATGTGTGCGGAACTTCAGGACAGGTGTTGTATGGCGCTGAGAAACTTGGACATTTACATACAGTTTACATTACATTCAGGATCTGGCCTAATTAAGAAATGAAACAGAAAGTTTCCATCATTCATTCTTCGATCTTTTAGTGCAATATAGAAATCGTAGTTCGTTATTCGTATCGTTAATAAGTTAGTATACTCATTAGAAGGGTAAGGACTATCAAAGTGGATCTGGATTCACGCTGGATCAAAGCCCAACTTAATAGCGTTAACTTACCGCCTCCGCATGAGTGTATCGCCCATCGACCGGAACATTTCGGCGCTCCTACAACACATGTAAACACATTGTTCACTCAATGCAAGCAGTGGTCTCTAGACAATAAGGACAGCCACCTCAACCGAAACTTTGAATTTTAACGAAACACAGAGTAGGTCTACACGCATAGGCCTACAATGTAGGCCTACACGTAAGTGGAGCTTTTTTATTTAAAATAGCTCGCGATTTATAAACTTTCATACAATGAAACAAATGACAATGATGATAATTATGATGACAATAATATTAGGATAATAATAATAATAATAATAATAACAATAATAATAATAATAACAATATTAATGACTTTTGTCCTTCAAGAGACCGATCAATAACGCTATTCCAGGCAACCAACATCATTAGGTTAGTTTTATAGTCCTTGAGGGATCATATGTACCTTGGGGCATTAAATAATAATAATAATAATAATAATAATAATAATAATAATAATAATAATAACAATAATAATAATTTGCAACACTGGATCTCAACGACGACTAGGGACCGTTCTAGACGTTTTTATATTATTCTTAAATAATGTTCTATAGTACCTGAGGGATCCTATGTATATTGATAACGAAAATAATAATAATAATAATAACCATGATGATAATAATTATACTGACGAGTAGGGTCATGTCAAGACAAATTGCTTCTTCAGTTAGCAATATCTATGTCCCCCAAGGGCTCCTATTCACTTCGGGGTAAAAACATATAAAATGTGTCGAATGTGGTTAAATATAAGCCTAGACATGAATAAGAGCAAGAACGTTGGCATCTTGGCCAGAACTTCTTATGTACTCCCTAAGTCAATCAGAATTAAATTGTATTACTGTATTAAATTGTCTACCCATACTTGACCTTTTGCAATATGATATGGGCATCCACATATGAATCTAGGCTCAGAAAACTAGTGCTACTACAAAAGAGAGCGGTAAGAATAATAGAAGGTGCTCGTAGATGCACTCATACGGGGGCATACTACAAGGAGTACAAGTTATTGAAAATTAGTCAAATTACGGTCCTCCAAATGTCTGAGTTCATATACCGATACGAACACGGCTTACTCCTTGCTATCTTTAGAGGATATTTTTCCACTGGACTTGACACCCACACCCACAATACTAGAAATATAACAGCTTATCGCCCCATAAAAGCTCGAACCAATGCACGCAGGTATACTATAAAATTTTCTGGACCCTCATCATGGAATAACATCCCATTGGAAATTCGTCTGTCATATATTATTATAGCTTTTAAAAATAAGTTACGAGCCTTCATCATCAATTCATTAATGCACTAAATCATTAAATACAGTAAATCCCAATTAATTACTAATCACTACTATACATTAAACTATATGTTGTATACAATGGTGCATATGACTGCATTTAGTTAAGCTTTGTTCATTTTTTTCATTTGGTGTTTGGTTGCATTTTAGGATTAATTTGCAATAAAGGTAAATTGTCATTTATTATTGTGATATAGTTGCTACAAGGAGGTCCCTATTTAGCGGGATTCGCATCCCTTCTGGGACTCCCATTGTAGCCAATATAAATTTGCTTGTGCATATTGTGAGATGTACTCTATTTTGTTGTTGGTTAAAATAAAACCCTATTTGATTTGATTTGAAGAGGTTCTTACCTGACTTCAAACCTCTAACCCCTGCTACATTCTCCAGCTATTCGTATATTTATCTCGGCTTCCAGCCTCATATCCTCTCTCATATTCAGCAACCGTTCTTTTGCTCTTTTGTCTATGCTGCACCAATATTTTGAATGGACTTCCAAAAGAAATTCCGTCAAGTTGCTCATCATGCTTCTTTACCTCTTAATTTCGCCTCTCTTCCGCACGCACTAGCCACTGCTAACGACTGGAAATAGAACTGTTTAAGCTTTAATATCACGATTCTGTTCCTGAGCTACCACTAAGGCTGTCAAAAAATGTTGAACTGACCATCCGGGTACCCGTCAACCCGCGCGGTCGGGGTACCCGACTGCATGCGCGGATATTTTGTTAGGAAATGTAGAAAATTGCTCATTATTACGGAATGTCGGGCACCCGAGAATCGATTTTATTGCCTGGGCAGTCAGTCAATATGACCAAAGGAATATTTCTGGCATATTTTCAGGTAAAATCGCGAAAACCGATTTCATTACCCGAGTAGTCAGCTACGGTCGGGTACCCGGGTACCCACCGACAGCCTTTGCTATCACACCACCATCATTATAATCATCATTACAACCATAGCACTATGCTGTCTCTTCGGTGTGAACTTCCCCTTCTTACCTAACAATAAAATCGGAGCAAATAGAGCAGTTTAGTTATTGAGGACAAGATCATATTGTCAGCAGCAATCGGATTCGGATAAACTCCAAAAACAGACACGGAACCCTGTACTCGTTTGAACCTAAGATCACCCATTGGGGCGGTTTAAGTATGACATATAATTATGTAGGCCTACACATATTGGAATGCATCTATCCAGGCATGCATGTTGTGTATGAATATATATATATATATTATATATAATATATATATATATTCATACATACACATGAATATAAACTGTATATATATATGTATATATATATATATAAATTATATTGAATCCTTGTATATTTGAATGCATGTAGGCCTGTTATTGTGTTTTTATGTGATGCGAACAAGACACAAAAATCTGCAGTAAACGACCTCTTGTGACAGCATTGAACGTTGGTGTCGCACGACTTAACCTCCAGACGCAGAGACTAAAGGCAAAATAATTAACAGCTCTGCCTCTGCGAGACGTCTGTATTGTACGCCACGCAATATTTTTTCAAATGATACCCATATCAACAATGTTCGTAAAAAGCGATGTCATGTTGCATTCTTATTGACATTTATTGACATTTATTGCTATATAAAGATCTATGGACACCCGAGTGCGGTTTGGCAGATGGTACCAGAAAGAATCATTCTTCCTAACTTACTTACGGATAATAAAGGCATCAACGAAGTTCGTTGCTTTTCTGTTTTTGGTCATTCATTTATAATTATGCTATTCTTCAATGTATAAGACCTACATAAAACCATTCTAAATTGGATATTCATACATAAAGGTCTATACACGATTGTCGTCGTGATTTCAAATACTATTGTTTCTTAGGCAATTATAACTGAAAGTGTCAATGCTTCCTATTAGTGAGTTGGCTGCGAACTGGAGAACGTTGGAGGCATAGAAATTATGTATTGCAATGTGATGTAATGCAATCAAGCATTTATATAGCGCGGCTCGAATCAGCAGCGCTCTCTACGGGCATCTGTGCTTGGGCAAGGGAACAGTAAAGTCACTGCTACTACACTCTTAGTAAATGTCGGTTCCTATTTTTCGGTTTCCCTATTGAAGACGATGTCAGAAACGGCGATAAAGACTTGTCCCTGCCACCAATTCGCACCACTCTCTCTCTCTCTCTCTCTCTCTTTGTCTGTCTGTCTCTCTCTCTGTCTCTCTCTCACATACAAACACACACACGCACACACACAAACACACACACACACGCACTTTTTACCTTTCTCCGTATTGTCGCAGACTCACAATGCTGAAATACTTCGAATGTATATTCCTCTCTTTTCAATTAACTGATCATCAATTGCAGAAGGAATGCGGTTACGAGGCTGAAATGTACGAACCCACCTTGACCCATATAGCATGCCATAAATCCTCTTCCAGCTGATCCAGGTTACCACACACACATCCACGTAGGCGTGGCCTACCACACACACCTACATGTACACCCACACACACACCTACACATACACACATGCGCGCAAAAGCACACACACACGTACACTATACGTATTGATATTGCACACCATTATGAGTTATTTATCGAGAGCGAGTCCAACCAAACGCAAAGTAGACGAGTAAATGAAGACGAAAGCTGTGCAGCTGGAATAAGAAATGAGGATCGACACGAACAACAAAGACGATGGACTCTGTCAGTTGAGAAGAAACCGCAATAATGAACTGAATATGGTTCACGAAAAAGAAGAATCATTCATATTAAGAAGAAATCGTGGCTGCGGTTGCAATTTTTTCAGATGCTACATAAAATTGACGAGAGGAAGAATAATTATATGTTGCTACTCTCGATATGTTGTTGTTGTTGATTATGATGATGACGACGACAACGGCGGCGGCGACAGTGACAATAGCAATAACACCAATAATAATAATAATAATAATAATAAAAATAAGAGAGCGTCGACGCAAAAGGGCTCCATGGACTAATTTGTAGAAGAGGCAGCGGAAAACATCAACGACACAGCATGTTGAACGATGTCATCTGGAGAGCTCTTGGCAGGGCGAAGATTCCAGCGCAAAAGGAACCTCTCGGCTTGCTAAGAGAAGATGGAAAGCGACCGGACGGCGTCACGCTCATTCCTTGGACACGTGGTCGATGTCTGGCATGGGATGTGACAGTGCCCGACACCTACGCCAAGTCACATCTTGTCGACACATCTATCAGAGCTGGCGAAGCAGCCGAACGCGCAGCTAAGACGAAGAGGGCCAAGTATTCCACCATAACCAACACCCACGACTTCGTAGCCCTCTCCTTGGAATCCGGCGGCGCTTGGAGCAGTGAAGGACTGCAGTTCATCTCAGAGTTGGGTAGTCGAACGAGTGCTGCAACCCACGATCCAATGGAGACGTCATTTCTGTTCCAACGTATCTCAGTTGTTCTTCAGCGTGGGAACGCAGTCTGCCTCTTCGGGACATTGCCAACACTCCATTAGCTCATCATGGGCGATAACAGCATAATGTGAAACATATATAATAATAATAATAATAATAATAATGATTATAACTATAATAATAATAATAATAATAATAATAATAATAATAATAATAATAATGATGATGATGATGATGATAATAACAATAATAACAACAATAACAATAACAATAATAATAACAATAATAATAATAATAATGACAACAATAATAAATAAAAAATATAGGCTTATTTAAATAGCACCCTATATTCGTGGTTCCTGTTCCTCCTTCTCATTTCCTTTTCGTCATCTTTCTGCATCATCTCGCTCTTGCTTCTCATCACAAGACGTGCATTATAGAAAAACTGATCGACGAACCTATGGAGTCCTTCAGTCCATACAGAGGTTGAGACTCTTATGATGTTAAAGTTTGAAACTCAACAACATTATCAGCATAACTTAACAGCGTCACGTTACACAACCAAACATTACATAACATTGCAGGGCTTAACATAACCTAATATTACATGACATAGCGTAACTGTAATACTGTATACATGTACGAGTGATACATCCCAAGTTGGCAGCATTTTGGCACAACAGTTTGAGAATGTAGTTGACGGTGGGTTAAAGACTACTTAGATACAAACTATCGTATATAAGTCATTATAGACAACACACTTAATCGATGTTCATATTAACTTCGCCTATAAATAATGACAGATAACTAGATAGGTACATAAATTTATATGCATACCATAAATATATACATACATGCATACACTCACACATACATAGGGCCTATGCAACGTAATGTAATCGAACATTTATATAGCCCCTCCTCATAATGCATACATACTTACGTACATACATGTACTTAATTACATACATGCCTATGCCTATGCGTATACATACATGGATACATAAATGCATTCTTTTATGTATGTAGGCCTATATTTTATATATGTTACACATATATGCATGCATACATGCATGCAATAACACACGCAGGCATGCATACATGCATCTGCACTCGTTGTACATACATACATACATACACTGCACATATGAAAAAGTAGATGCATGTACAATTTGTACATGTATGTAGGTGCATATTATATTTATACGTATACAGCTTACTTTTGGTGCGCCTTTTGTTCAGAGCATGAATAATTGCATCGCGTTTTCATTGCTACATTCAAGAAACATTGCGATCTATTTCTTTCAGTAATGTAACCTTAAATTCAGTAAGCGAGACAAACAAATAGACAAACATAGAGAAGGATAGAGAGAGAGAGACAGACAGACAGACAGACAGACAGAGACAGACAGACAGACAGAGACAGACAGAGACAGACAGAGACAGACAGAGACAGACAGACAGACAGAGACAGAGACAGACAGACAGACAGAGAGACAGACAGAGAGACAGACAGAGAGAGAGACAGAGAGAGACAGAGAGAGACAGAGAGAGACAGAGAGAGAGAGAAAGAGAGAGACAGAGAGAGATACTATCTGACGTTATAATCGTTTGCAATAAACTTATCGTGCGTTGCCTGCGGTCTCACGTGCTTCTCTTTTGAACTCCGCATAGATCTATTATTGCAAGAACAATACTAAATTATGCCTGACGTGATGAATATCCGGAATTTATGCAACGCCTTGCAATTATCGTTCTCCTGACAGAGTGTCTTCTTTCTCTGTCTCAGGGTTCATGCCCTGCGTTCCGAGTTCGCTCAGAATGTGTCAATGAACGAAAGGTGTGATAAATTGAAAAGTAATCCAACGCAGAAGGTTGTCTCAATGTCTGAGTATAGACTGAGTATAGACGACAGTTCAACGCTAATCCCAATTCTACCTATTAGGATTTCTCTTCTTCTTCTTCTGAAACAGCCAAATCTTGCTATTGAAACGACCGCAGTATATATATATATATATAAATTTATATATATATATAAATTTATATATATATATATTATGTTTATATACATAGGCCTACTCGAATAGGATATTGTTCAAATACAGAGACAGTACGCACATGACGCACATGCACATGAACAGACATACACACGCTATTTCTCGCACACGTGCGCACACAAGCGCACCTACACCTACACACAAGCCCATAAATATTAACATGTATATATATATTATATATATATATAGGCCTATATATCTAAAACAGGTTTTTATTGTCTCCAATGAAAGCATTGCTTTGGAAAACATTATTTACATTGTACATACTACTACAGCCAGAATAATTAAGATTGCATGATCGACTATAACATAAAGTGTTTACTGAACAATAGGCTATGAATTAAGTAGAGACTTAAGGTGGAAGGCAACTGGGAAAGAATAAAAGAAAGAAGGATTCAAAGAGACACATTTTTGCTGAATTTCATTATGCTCTTGACTTTGACATTGGAGCTCGTAGATGCCGAACTTGGTTTGGCAAAAATGCCAAGTTGCCAATGCCTAAAAGTGCAAACGAAGGAACGAATGTAATAATCATACAGAATCAAAATGGCTGCTCCACATAATTAGATTTGTCGACAATTGACATTCGCTTACTATAAAAACTATAAAATATGATGTAAGCTAAGGCTAGGCCTAGTGTGTTGTCACGCATCATTGTTCATATATATACACAAGTCTACTAGCGTGCAGACATGTGACATCCACATGTGACACTGAAGGACACAGACAGACAAGCACACTTACACACATAGATAATGTACGTCCTATCTCTATAGGCCTGGTTCATAAATCCCTCTTCCTTCTTACAGTCCAGGTGTGTAGGTTTAAGAGGAGGAATTGCCTCAGCATCTACGAACACAACGATGTTCCTACGGTTTCCTTTCTGTCGGGCGGTTATCTGGTTTCAAATTATGTTAACTAGGTCTTCGGAGATCTTTCCGGGGCGTCAGAAAGACGACTGCCAACCCCATAATCAGATGCCTGCCCTGGGAACCGCCGCTAGACGTCGATTGTCGTTGAAAATGATGGAACCGAAAAGCGAGGCTGCTTCCAATCTCAGAAACGAATTAATTTCACGAGAGTTGTCTCAGTGCGCGAGTGAATCGGTCAGATGAATCGCACGCGTTAAATCCATTGGTTGGTCAACTGTACGTCAAAGCGATCTCGTGCAATATCGAGTACTCAATTGAATATCTGAGTATCGAGTACTCTATTGTCTCTACCAAACGTAAGTGAGGTTCTGTTGGAAATGTTTTATAGCCTTCGCTCATTGTAGGCTGGTTCACGCAGGCGTAGGCCTGCCAAAAATGGCTACGTACATGTATAGTGTCTCGAAATTCGTCAGATTGAAGTCTCATTTTTATTAGTATTGTTGCCATTGTTATTTTACTGTTATTGTTATCATTATTAATGCTGTTATTATAACTCGTGTTTTTTATTATTAGCCTAGTATTTATTTTTACGACCGAAGTATACACGATCCCTCAGAATCGTCATATTAAGTATTATTAACTATTATTATTATTATTATTATTATTTTATTATTATTATTATTATTATACATATATGTTTCACATTATGCTGTTATCGCCCTTGATGAGCTAATGGAGTGTTGTAATAATAATAATAATAATAATAATAATAATAATAATAATAATATTATTATTATTGCTGTTATTGTTATTATTGTTATTGTTATTATTATTGCTGTCGTTGTTATAAATATTTTTGTTATTATCTTCAGAAATCATATACCTCGCTACATCTAGCTATAATTTGCGATTTTAAGTGACAAAGGCGGGTGCCTAAAAGATAAGATTTCATACGATCGCAAAAGGAAATGAGAAAAAGAAAATTGAACCGCTAGAATATCTTTCCAACCGCAACTGGTTACAAAATATGTCAAAACCTAGTTACGAAATATGTTTCTAAGAGTTACGCAATAGATTAAAAGAAGGCTACAGGCTAGTTGAAAAGAGAGCTTCGAAGCTAATCAAAATAGAGCTACATAGTAGGTTACAACAGATGAAGTTTAAACAGACCTTTGAAATAAGTTGAAAGAGAGCAACTAAATGGGTCAAAGTAGAAATCGGCTAAAGTAAAGCAAAAATATGTGTTATAAGAGCAAGAAAATATGTTAGAGAAGATCTACCAAATATTTTCCAAAAGACCATCGAAATGGTTGAAATAGGCTCTTGGAAACAGGTTGAAACAGAGCCTGGAAATAGGTTGAACTAGAGCTACGACATAGGTTAAATGAATGGTATGAAATAGGTTAACAGACTGCTACAAAATTGAATCGTGCAGCAAGAAATCTTTTCACCAAAATATGTATGAAAGAACACGAAAGAACACGCGATTCGACACGTCAAAAGAAATACTCCCATTTAGGAATATAATTTGTGTATAGCCCGTGTACGTTTAAGGTGAACCAATGACAGCGGACGATCAGCCCATAAAACTGAGATATTATGCCATGCCACATGGTCTCACTTGACACCATCACAGCTTTGAAGAGGGAATCTATGGAAACATGTGCTATTACGTTCTCATGTCTTCCGCGATAACTATATGTGGCTCTAACGTAAAATAACGTCGACTTGTTTGCTGAACCAATTAATCCTTAATGGTCATATTATATTAAGTATAATATTACAAATAGTGAAATCTAGGAACATCGTGATCACCCAATAATAAAAATTAAATTGGGTCAGAGGCCGTAGAATAATGTTGAACAAATGGGGCGCAGAGCTGAGTTCAAGACCGGTATCTACTAGGTTGACTAATCCTTCTTTCGGTAGGCGGCGACGTTTGCTAAAAAGAGATGTATAACGTCATGGACGCTAGCCTTGCAAGGCTGCCGACGGTTAATTCGAATCCTGTAATAACTTGTCATCATTCGTTCATAGGGCCTACTGTGTGTGTAATCATAATTAAGTTCGGCAGTCTTAAATTTAACGAACATTATTATTATTTCTTATAAACAGAATTCACGTCAATTTTATGCAATATTTTTACAGTTTTGGGTTCTAGCAAATAAGATACTAGAAAACCAAAAATAAAGCATTTTAAATAGGGCTTACAATAACTTGGTCCCTGAAGTTTGGATACCCTTATGAGGCATTTGAATAGTTCTTGACAATATATATATTAATGGTCGGAAGTAACATAATTAACTAAAGTTTTATCTACAAGACTACGAAGGCTATCAACTTCCGCCTAGATGTGCATCATATATGTTTAGGCAGATGTATGACTGTGATCGCAGCAACATGTGCATGCCTGCGTCAACGTCGGCCATGCAACCGGAAACAAACGAAACCGAAGATATTTAACTGGTTTTCAGATCAGATTAACCGTGCAACAGAAACAGTCAGGTTCATGTCTGATTCTGTGAATTCTTATTCTTCCTGTTCCCGTAGCCAACTTAGGCCCCTATGGCGTCCTGAAAATGTGGGCCAAATTTGAGCTTCAACTTCCTCTTTAATTGTTCTGCCTATAGTAGCCTACGGTGCATGATGTGGGTTTTTTTGCTCCCGTCTACTTGTCGTGTTTCATCCTCATTTACTCACTCCAACACCCATCCCTGTTCTTTCCTCTAAACCTCCTTCCTTAATCGTTTCCTTAATTCAAGTTGCTATACCAATCTTCCCACATTCCTAGCTCTATATACAAACCATGGTGTAAGAGCTATCATAGGGTCAATATAATGCTACGTTATAGTTAGACAGACCACTCCAGGGAGGCATTACTTAAGGCTAGATCTGGGTCACTATAGGTAGTCATTGCTTGTGCACTAGTGATGATATTAGTTGGTCTGACGGCCTGTATTTTTTGTAAAGGTATTCGGCCGGCTTCAGAGGTCAAAACTAGTGGCTCGTTGGATACATTGTCGGTGGTGTTCTTATATCTGGTTGGTCAGAACTGGGTGACCTGGCAGTCTGTTTCACAGGTCAGGCTTACTAGAGGAACAGTATTCTTGGATCAGGTCCCTCAGATTCGGCTGACCCCGCTGCTCGGTCTGACCGCACTGTCGCTCTGTCTGACTACGAGATTCGGTATAAAATAGCCGCGCACTAAAGACAAAGGGCCTGTCTGGTTGGAATCGCTCGTTGTCCGTGGGTTCGTTAAGGTATAGTCAAGTAGATTAAGATCTTGGGAAGACTGCCGCTAGTGATGCATTGGTGAACTCCGCTATTGAACGTAGACGGTAATTGTATCATTATCTAGATAAAATTATTCATATGTTTATTATTATTATTCTGAAATCTCAAACTGAGTAATTGATTATCAACTTTATATATACGAACTCATTATCAGCGTGATCGTGTATAAGTGAAAGAACTCTTAAAGCTTGTATACTAGGTCGTCTAAACACGCTGTGCAGATTAAGCTTAATGTTCATTTCTAAAGTCTTTTGATTATTATTAGAGTTATCGTTTATGTGTTAATAAAACAATTTATTTCGTTATATTTTAAACCTCTCGTGCGAGTTGCTAAGTTCACCCATAATTTCCTGTTGGTAGATACTTCGTCTGGCTGATATCGTGGCTTAGCTAATTGTCTGTAAGGTAATTCCTTATACCTATAGATTAGCTAGGTATTCAGATAAGTGACACGATATATATCAGAAAAGATTAACCAAGACGACATATCGTGTAGAAAGAACCAACAGGTTGATATATAGTGTAGAACCGACTAGATGATAGAGCTATCTCTTACACCATGATACAAACGTGCCAGTCTAATTGAATCTTACAATCAGCATCTGTATTCTGCGTGCAACTGATTCACGAGCTGTCTGTCTGTCTATGCGTCGTTCTGTCCATCTGTTCGTCTGTTCGCATTGTCTGTTGGTATACATGTACATGCGTGCATGTAGCTCAAGATTCGTAAATTCACTTTCAAGAACTTTTAAAAGGTTCACATACGTACAGGCCTAGAAGACCTACAGTAGGTCTAGATTTTTGCGACACATTCGGCACACTTGTAGATGTGACATTGTGTGTAGCGGTGTGTGTGTGTGTGTGCGCGTGTGTGTGTATGTGTGTCAGTGTGTAAGTATGTATGTGAGCGTGTGTGAAGAGTTACGGTAGCGTATATTCCAATTTCCAAAGCGTGCAGACAATCTATATATATATATATATATATATATATATAGGGAATGACATACTGAACGTCGTCTAGCCATATTAACAATAAGCGATCAATTCAATTCTTGTGCTCATTCTCAGCGTCGAAGCATGCTGACACTTTCTGCACTTCACTTCCATGTATGCAGTTGGACGGAGTGTGTGCACAGTCTCGTATAACAGAGATCTTCCACATGGGTCCACCTTTATTACCTCGTTTTGTATTCTGACGTTAGCAGCTAACCTTTACTTAATTAATTTAGTGCTAAGTATAATCCTAATCAATCAGTTCTTACAAAAATGCTAGTCATAATTATAGTTATTAAATTCGAACTTATGTAATTTTAACTAATTAATTAAAGATATCCTAATTACCCATCACTGTCCAACAGACAATAAAAGACCTAGATCATGGATGTTGCGAAAGTTGAGTGTGTATATGTGAATGTGTGTGTGTGTGTGTGTGTGTGTGTGTGTGTGTGTGTGTAGTATGCATGTGTTTTTGGGATACATAATTTATGTAGGCTATAGTGATTCATTGATTCGAAACAAGTACAATCTTACATGCAGCCCAAATGGATTGATATATCGTATCGTATCTTTAGATTTATATAGCGCCTCTCGTATGATGACTATTTGGAAGCTTTGTGATAGTCAGACAATCAATTGATTGATTATTAATCAAGGGTTGACAAGTTTGGATTGAAATTCGCCTGATCTTAATAATTTTATTGGTCTTTGTTCCATAGTTACATGTTTTGGTAAAAAAACGTAGTGAAGCCATAAACTACTAATAATAATATTACAAAGTCGCTATTGGTTATAATTTGTGCTACCGTTACTGCATGTAAGTGTATATTAGGGCTTACTCTAAATAACATGATATAGAGAGGAAGAGAGACTTGAAACCAGCGGTACGACAAACAAAAACGTATTTGCACTCTATTAGGGCTACATATGACATGCCACCTAAACGGCCAACAGGAAAACGCAGCATCGCTGCCTGACTGTTTATAATCTTACCTAGAATCATTTCGACAAGGAAGACGCTGAGCAGGAACATAATTTTCACGAATCGACCGTCGTCCATTGTCAGCGAGTGTTTTGTGTCAGAAAACGTTTACGAACTACACAGACGACAACTAAATAGAAGTTTGGCGTTAGTTCTGCAATTGAGATCTCCCGCAATCCAGCTGTAGGTCTATTGCTTCAAGCCTGAGTATTTAAAATTGGTTCCCGCGTGTCGAATAGTCGAGCTTCAACCGGGTTGACGAGGGTATAATCTTAGGCCTATACCAATACGTTGCGACAAATAAAATTGCGAGCGTTCTTCAATCTTCAACCGGATAAGTTCTATAGCGCTCTAATATTTAATTTCCACCAAACCGCTGTCCACAGACGCGAACTCCGTCGATTCTCAGCAGCTCAAGACAATTGCAAATGTGCACTTAAATTGCGCATTCGCCGGTAGTTTTTAGATATAAAGACAGCCCAACCCACAGATACGGGGGCGAGTTTACCATCCCGTATATAGATATATATAGTCAGAGAGATGTTATTATAAGCTTAGGCTGCCAACCGAAAACGCGCCAGCTAAGGGTGGCTGACGCATGCGTGCGCCTTCGACTGTCCTCCGCTTCGACTCGTCATCATCACATTTCGTCCCCACACTCTAGAAATTTATCTATTAACAATGCACGCCGCCGATAACAATTAAACTACAAACATACAAATGCACTCTACTAACAGTAGCCCCTATTATCGACACGACAGACCTAAACTTCGCTGACCTCTCGTTTATGTTTCGCTCCCTCCACGCAGCATGTGTGAATTCCTCTCACCCATCATTCATGAGTTATCCTCAGACACCTCTCCTTAGTTCTGTGCTCAGAAACGTTTATTGCAATTACCCTATAATGATAATCGTCCTCTTGGCGAATTTTATAAATGTACGCGCTAATACGATACCATCCTATAGGGCTAATAAGTGCCACTGGTTGTGTGGCGTTCTGCCGCCCGAGCGCCTGCCTAGCGCTAACGGACGGTGTCGACCCCAGCTCGCTGACACGCCTGGAGTCGCCCGAGTCACTTTCTTACCAATTCTCAATGCCAAACGGTTACTCTCTATATCTACCAGGATGTTCACTATCACCAGGCAAGATTAGGGACGGGTTTCTTCTCCAAGAAAGGTAACACGGCTCGAATTAGTAACGAGGTCTGACTCTGCCTATTCCGCGGTCGCCGGATGGGCAACGTTCTGAGGATGGCCGTACTCAAAACAGGGTTCATAATCATACCGGCAGGAGTCTTCCTCGCCTTGCATACCTTCCAAGCTGCTAGCCTCGTCTTCCTCTACCTGATGTCGTACCGTTCAGCATCTTGTGACTCTGAAACTATCGCCATTTAGGGACACCAAACGTTCTCTTAAGTTACGAGGTTCAGACATATTTGAAACAAGTCCATAAGCCATTTCGGCCTATACAATTATCGGTAGCTAAATCCAACGTCTTATACTCTTAGACATTACTGTCCCCAACTCTCTAACCTCTGTCGTCCTAGACACACCGGTCTCACAGCTCTTCGTCATATCATGCTAGACACTTAGCTATCACGTCTTCTGCTCAACACGTATCTCTCGATCTATTTCCGTGTATGGCATAAACGGCCCCACACGTATATTTTGTCATGCACATTTGACTGATTAAGTTCCCGTCCTCTGTGTTAGCAGTTACCCACCAACACTGATATATTCTGCTTCGATAAAAATGACACTGGCATGGTATTCACGGACACTGATAGCGAAGGTCTTCCGTCTATAACCTTCGCTATCTGCACACATATCTTCGATCCGACCTACGCACGAGGGGGCCCGACCTCGCACTTTAGTCATCTCTCAGAACTGTGTGTGACGACAAACAACCATGTATTCACCTGGGTACCCGATTACCCAAACGTACTCGTATCGATCACTTCGATCAGACACGCAAGTAGATACACTTCGGGAAAATGGGAGGAGTATCTATGACCAACGTAGGTAGCCAACAGTAATATTTACGCATCGATCAATTCTTGGTCTGCTTACTATCTTTACCCTGGGTTCCGACTGCCCAGACTTTCACGTCGGCCTCTTGGCCCATTTCCGTGTGTGGCATACCGGCCTCACACGCATAAGTTATCATGCACACGATTGACCGTCCTCTGCGTTGGCAGTTGTCCGCCAAAACCGTAATATATTCTGATACTCGGAAAACCGGGAGGAGTAACTATGACCAACGTAGGTAACAAACAAGAGTATCTATCGAACGACTATAAAGCCATCAAGAAGAGTTACTTGACTAGTAACCTGAAGGTATCAATCGGCACCAGTGTTTTCACTTGTTTGTCACGTGCTCTTCTAACGTGTTCACCCAGGCCCGGTCCGAGGCGTAGGCGAAGTAGGCGGCTGCCTACGGCGGCAAATTAAGGGGGCGGCACTTTTAAGATATGCAATAAAATCTGCCCAGGAAAATAATGTACAGTATTCATATTTAATAATATTTTTACTGCACTTTGTCTTTTTGGAATTGGTTAACAGAAAATATATAATTTTCGGAATTTATTTTCCAATTCTTTTCGTCGCATGAAGTATTGTTGATAACACTGAATTTAGCTCGGCATAGAGTAGCCCTACAGTAAAACGTACGTCATATGTTCAAAACGTCATAGCGTCGTCAATTTCCGGCTTCTGTTTATCAGTATAAATCAAAGCTAATTTAGTACATTTCATTCACTTGTTTTATTTCTTTTAAAAATTTCATAACTTTAACCCAAATGGCGGATCCAAAACGTAGTGGAAGAAAGAGACAACGATTGTCTGGGTCAGAATATAAAAAAATAAGGCTCATACGTGAATCGGCTGCAGCTAAACAGAAAGACGCCATCCTCAAGTTTACTGAACCTAAACTTCTGGCATCTACTGAGGCGCCTAATGACAACGAAGACTCCTCATCCGACCACGAAGAACAAAATCTAACTGAGGAATTCAAATTCGGCACAGAGGAGCAAAATGAATACAGCGATAATGAAGGTAAATTTAACAATGATAAAATACAATGTAGCGTAAGCGTTATCAACTGCGTCGACTGTTTAAGTGATAAGCCTACAGGAAGGCCTACATGCACATGCAAAGATGTACAAAATGTAAATGCTGAGGATGCAGGCGTTGCTGATAAAGGGAACGCTATGGTCGTTGAAGACGATCATTTCAACAACATGAATGACATGGTTTCCACAGATCCATCTCACTGGCCTGCAATAAATGACAGATCGCGAGTCTGGTTGGTGCAATGTGGTCCCTACCAACATAATGTGACTGCGTTTCCCTTAGACAAAGAAGGTAGAAAATTTTCGTCATTTCATTTCAATCGCCGAATGTCAAACGGCGAACAAGTTAGGCGATCTTGGTTGATTTACTCCAATGTACGTGATGCTGTGTATTGCTTTTGTTGCAAATTGTTTTGTGCAAATAAGTTCTCTCTCTTGTCTAATGAAGGCTGTCGAGACTGGAAAAATATGTCTCTTATTATTAAAAGACATGAAACCTCAACATCCCACATCAATTCTTATCAAGACTGGAAAGAGCTGGAATTGAGAATTAAGGGTGGGACAACAGTTGATGACATTAATCAGAAAATGATTCAATCTGAGACGCAACATTGGAAACAGGTTATTGAAAGAATCATCACGTTGATTAAGACCCTGGCTGGGCAAAACCTAGCCTTAAGAGGGACTTGCGAAAAACTGCATGAGGCGAATAAGGGAAATTTCCTAGCATTTATAGAATTTTTGGGAAATTATGACCCTGTTATGAAAGAACATATTCGACGAATAACGTCAAGGGAAATTCACAACAACTACCTCGGAAAACACATACAGAATGAAATCATACAACTTCTGAGCGACAAAATCAAGCGTCATATACTAACAGAGTTAAAACGGGCAAAGTATTATTCGATTATTCTTGATTGTACCCCAGATATTAGCCATAAAGAGCAGATGACAGTGATTTTTAGATTTGTCTCAACATCTAAATCAGTTGAGGTTACAGTTGCTGAACACTTCGTGGATTTTCTTGAATTGAATAGCACCACTGGTGCAAATATGACGGAAGTTCTGTTCAAGATGCTGCAAGAACTAGATGTGAATATTGATGATATGAGAGGGCAATGCTACGACAATGGGGCGAATATGTGTGGTCAGCACAATGGTGTCCAAGCCAAAGTTCGTGAGAAAAATCGCCGTGCATTTTTCGTACCATGTAGTGCTCATTCGCTCAACCTAGTTTTGAACGATGCAGCAAATTGCTGCCTGGACGCTGTTGCTTTCTTTGACTTAATTCAGTGCATTTACGTCTATTTCTCCGCATCAACTCACCGCTGGGACACACTGGTAAAGCACACGAGCGACTTCACTGTAAAGCCGCTAAGTGCCACTCGCTGGGAAAGTAGGGTGGATGCTGTGCGAGCAATTCGGTTTCAAATTGGAGAAGTTTACGATGCACTGCTAGCAATAGCCCAAGACAACACCTTGACCAGTGCATCTGGGGTCAAAAGCCGTTCAGAAGCCAAAGCAATAGCTTCTAAAATGGTTAATTTCAAATTTGTTTGTTCTCTGGTGGTTTGGTATGATATTCTATTTGAAATTAACGTTTGCAGTAAGTGTTTTCAATCAGCGACATTCAATTTGCCTTCGGCACTTAAACAGTTAGAGAGTACCAAACTTTTCCTTCAAGAATATCGATCTCAAGGAATTGGCGACTGAACTTGAAATTGACGGATTGTTTCCTAGAGAAGAACCTGTGCGTATTCGAAGGAAAAGTAAACAATTTCAGTATGAATCTCGTGATGATCCTATAATGGCCCCGGAGCATAACTTCAAGGTCAATTTTTTCAATCAAATAGTGGATACTGCATTGCAGGCAATAAATGAACGATTTATACAATTGTCAGAACATAATCAGCTATTTGGTTTCCTTTACAATATTGGTTTATTGAATCTGCAGACTGGGGATTTACTCAAGCAATGCAAGGAACTGCAATTGGCACTTACGTCCTGTGATGGCCAATCAGATGTAAATGCCATTGAACTCTGTGAAGAAATAATAGCCTTAAGAAGACGCCTTAACATTGAAAGTTGTGATCCACGCAGTGTGCTTGAACATCTATGCAAATGCGATGTTGTTGAATCATTCCCAAATCTCTATGTTGCGCTTCGAATACTTCTAACGTTGCCTATAACAGTTGCCAGCGCTGAACGAAGCTTTTCAAAGTTAAAACTCATAAAAACATATCTGAGATCACAGATGTCGCAGGCTCGCTTAGTTGGTCTGGCCACAATTTCGATCGAAAAGGAAATTGCAGATCAAATTAATATGGAAGAGGTCATTCAAGAGTTTGCCGCATTGAAAGCCAGAAAAGTGAATTTCTCATAAATAAATTACCACGGTAAATATATATTGATTATAATGCTAAATATTGCAACTTTGTCAATCGTTAATAACATTAGTATAGTACTTTGAAACACATTATTAGTATTACACCTGTTTGTGTTACTGTCACAAATTGTGTGGGGCGGCAAAATTACATGTCGCCTACGTTAACAAAAACCGTTGGACCGGCCCTGTGTTCACCCTCCACGTGTAATTCCAGCGGGTCCTTCGGGAATGTCCCCGATATTTCTATCGAACGTATTCAATGGGGAACTTTCCCCGTATCTGCCAACTCTCCACCGGCAGCTCTCTCGGTTTGTACGGCTGCTACTGCGAGAATCTACTCGGCTTGTATCTCTTGCGGCCACCCGAATTTTCATGTCTCCGACAACCTGGGGAAAACGGGAGGAGTATCTATGACCGAACTAGGTAGCCAACGAGTATATTTCTCGGCCGGCTTGCATCTGTCATATACTTTAATATCCGATCACCCAGACTCTCACATGTCTTTAACTCTCATCGACTGCATTTATTCATCCCATCGTAGGAACATATTTGTATTCGTCACCTAGAGATCTGACCAACGGTAATGCACCAACTCTCGTTTCTCAGACTCGATTCTCTCACAGGCAACTGAGGTAAGTGTCACCACGTTACCTCTATGTTTCACACAGACCTGTATTATAATAATCACTTTCTCTGAAGCAATTGTACTCTGTCTCTTATACACTGGAACGAACCACTGGCAGATCTTTCGAGGAAGTCCTCGAAAAGAGATTATGTAGTTAGATCTACAAGAAGAAATTAGTAGATGCCTCGCGGGGAAACCGCGAGCCAAGATATTGCAACTAGACACACAAGTGAATAGATTTTTGGAAAACCGAGAGGAGTAACTGTGACCAGCATAGGTAGCCAGTAAGAATATTACCGAAAGACCGTAAGACAATCAAGAAGACATACTGCGGGGACACCGCAGGTACAGATATTACGTTTAGTAACTCAAGTAAAGATACGCAGGGAAACCGCGACCTAAGACATTGCGATCAGACACGCAATTCAACAGATTGCTGGTAAACGAGAGGAGTAAGTATGACCACCGTTAGGTAGCCAAGCATAGATATTTACGGAAAACCGTAAATAGAAAGAATATGCGGAGACGCTCACAATTGATCAGGTTTTCGGCACCAAAGGGAACTTTCCCTGTATCGAACGCACCAATGGGGTCACCCTCCCCGTATTTATCGAATGTATTCATGTTTTCCAGTATTTGTCAACGGCTTCTCCGGTAGCTCTCAGTCTGTTTCCAACGGCTTCACGGGTCCGCCCTCCCCGTCTTTTAACCAACGTGTACACTGGGGAATTCTTCCCGTAAATTGTCTCAACAGTCGCCATAAATCTGTCTCGATGTAGCGTTCGGTTGCTCGGGGCTTTACCCGATCTCTATTTCTCACGGCCACCGACGGGGTCACGTATCCGACAACCGGCTGGTATTCTCGAGGAGTAACTATGACCGATCTAGGTAGCCAACAAGACTATTTCTCGGCCACCAGAACTCCCACGGTCTGCACGGTCGGGGATTTTTCCCAGTCTATCTCTCGGTCGGCCGCCGAGGTCTCTCTCGATATATGCGTCGGTCCCTTCTGGGACTCACCCAGTCTGTATCACTCACGGCCACAAACGGGGTCACCATCTTCCTCGTATTTCCGAACAGACCTGTCATTCATTCATTTATTTCTCTCGATCGGGTCTTTACGCACTCTCGAACGGTAACCAGACCTGTGAGCATTTCTCACGATCGGTCTTTCTCTGTCAGCCTGTTGACTCCTACGATCAGGGCACGGTCCGTTTTGCGATCGACGGCAGAGGGGCCCACCCCGCCAGATCAGCGAAAAGCAGCACCAGCCTGACCGCGAGAGCGGCTGTCACTAGAGGTCGTATTTATATGGCAACACTCAACGATCCCTGGAGCGGTACGAGAACCACTCTACGTATGAAGCAGTACGAACCACTGCTTCACATATATAGCGATGCACCGCATGTCAGGCTATACTCAAGCCAATTCATGCGTCTGCAAGCTATGCACTCAATTAAAAACCGCCGATCGGTCTTCCTTCCTATGCGCAACACTGTAAAAAAATAGACGTAAAATAACACTATGGCGAGCCGATTTATTTAAATAAATCATTCATTCAAGCCTTGTGGCCTGTCCGCCACACTTGCATAGATACACATCACTTTCAGCGTAGCCTATTTAGTAATAATATTTGGCCTCTCGTCTGTCGAAGGGCAGCGGTTGTTAGGCCTATAACTTTTTCACCTAGACTCCAAGACGTCTCTTTGCTGACATTGTTTCGGTAGGTTGCTACACATGGTTTGAGAGCTCTGAAAAAACTGGCAACACGGATCTTTAATTTAAATTCAAGTCTCCATCGTGAATTCACTTGTAACAGTGATCTCCCAATTTCCTCAGAGTCTAAAGCACCTAAGTCGTGCGAAACATATTATTCACAGTCTGTCGTTCAACTCCAAAGCGGCGCCCGAGATAAGTTTGAGCTCTAAGTCTTAAGTTACTCCGCATACAATGTAGCAATGTTCATACATGATCTGTATATTGCTACAGAATCCACTGAATATTTTCAACTCGTATACATACCATCTTTACGTTACGACTCACTTATGCTGAATACATCACATTACGTATATTACAGCATCGGCTTCAATCCTCGCATCCAGTTCAATCGGATGTCGATAGATTCTCGCGCTAGTAATTTTTGAGTCACTTAACTTACATAACATTACATTACGCGGATGAATAAAAAAAGTCTACATGTATAACGATACACAGAGGCGGATTTGCGCCAGGCCAGGCCTATGCCGCACACGTGACCGTCGTATTACATGTATAGGTTCCTGTTTATAGTTGCACACCTAACCATACGCACGATATATATATATATATATATATATATATATATATATATATATATATATATATATATATATATATATATATACATGCATATGTATATAGGCCTACGAGAAGGAACGCTAAGCCTACAGCGACAGACAAGGAAGAAAACGAACACATATTTAAAGAGACAGACAAGACTATGCACCGGATGATAAGACTAAACATGTATGTATGAGAGTATGTATTAGAGAGTAACGTGGGGAAACAATGAGTCAATATAGGCTACCCACCCGTGCACCCCATCAGGTCTGTCCTCGACCCCATTCCAATACCAAAGAAACTAAAGAACAATATAAAAATACTCATACGTGTTGAACCATTCTGTTTAAGTCTTAAACATAGAATACTTAACTGAAGTTGAAAATAATGTCGAATATTCGATTATTTCAATTACAAATATTATTTACAACTGTGTACAGATTTGGATTAGTTTAATGTATGTACGTACGTATGTATTTATGTATGTATGTATGTATGTATTTATGTATGTATGTATGTATGTATGTATGTATGTATGTATATATGTATGTATGTATGTATTTATGTATGTATGTATATATGTATGTATGTATGTATGTATGTAAGTACGTATGTACATACGTATGTATGCATGTATATATGTATGTATGTATGTATTTATGTATGTATGTATATATGTATGTATGTATGTATGTATGTAAGTACTATGTACATACGTATGTATGTATGTATATATGTATGCATGTATGTATTTATGTATGTATGTATATATGTATGTATGTATGTATGTATGTAAGTACGTATGTACATACGTATGTATGCATGTATATATGTATATATGTATGTATGTATTTATGTATATATGTATGTATGTATGTTTTTATGTATGTATGTATGTATGTATGTATACATATATATGTGTGCATGTATGTATGTACGTACGTACACCTGTATGTATGTATGTATGTATGTAAGTACGTATGTACATACGTATGTATGTATGTATGTATGCATGTATATATGTATGTATGTATGTATTTATGTATGTATGTATATATGTATGTATGGAGATATGTATGTATGGAGATATGTATGTATTTATGTATGCATGTATATATGTATGTATGTATGTATGTATGTATGTATGTATGTATGTATGTATGTATGTAAGTACGTCGTATGTACGTACGTATGTATGCATGTATATATGTATGTATGTATGTATGTGTGTATGTATGTATGCATGCATGTATGCATGTATGTATATATGTATGACATTGTATGTATTCACGCATTAACTATTCAGTATCTCAAACACTTAGGTCTACTATTGCACCTTATAACTATTTTACGTGACAAAAGCGATTCAGCATTGTGTAAAACTGCATGTCGAAGTCATAAAATAAAGTCTGATGCCACATTTCTTGAAAATTCTTGTTGTTGAGTCAGTAAGTAAGGAAACAACAAAGCAAGTCGGTAGGACGGACATATGGACAGACGAACGAAGAGAGACACATACAGACGGCTAGAGACCTATGTAGAAATGATGTGCTTCATCAAAGCTTGTGTAGGCAACATCAATTAGCCACAAAACAATTTAGATGATATATTCGGTAACGATTAGAATATTTGATAGTGCAGAGTAATTATTATTAATTACGAAGGTTAATTTCTCGATAATAATGCCTTGAATACCAACCTGGGTGCTGAAAATCCGCATTGTCAGTCAGTCAGTCAGTCAGTCAGTCAGTCAGTCAGTCAGTCAGTCAGTCAGTCAGTCAGTCAGTCAGTCAGTCAGTCAGTCAGTCAGTCAGTCAGTCTGTCAGTCAGTCAGTCTGTCTGTCTGTCTGTCTGTCTGTCTGTCAGTCTGTCTGTCAGTCTGTCTGTCAGTCTGTCTGTCAGTCTGTCAGTCTGTCTATCTTTCTGTCAGTCCGTCAATCAATCGTTCCTTCGTTTAATCGTCCAGACTCATTGAGTGAGTTAGATATATTCAGTCAGTCAGTCACAGTCAGTCAAGTCAGTTAGTCGCTCAATCGGTCGGTTGGTCGGTCGGTGTCAGTCGGTTAGTTTCATATACATAAACAGTCAGTGAGTCAGTCTGTGAGTGAGTGAGTGAGCGAGTGAGTGAGTCAGTCAGTCAGTCAATAATCAAGCAAATATAACCAATATTTTTTATTAATCTTTCTGAAGTATTATTAATCGGGCTGGATATTCGAGTTTGCGTGGGAACCTGGGTGACGTTTATGGTTATTATGAGCATTGTTTGCTTAATGATGAACTTTTAATTGTTCGTAACAAGTCTAATAGCATCATTAACAAACTAAGTATAAACATCGAGTTCCCCATGTGGAAGTTTAGTAGGTGGCCAGAAACACGATCTAAACTCTTCTCTAAAGAGCCTCCCCTACCACGGCCCGACCTATAATCGCGTGGTTTGGTATTTCATACCTAGGTAATTCTCTCTTGGGCGCAGAATCGGTTAAAAAGTAGGGGCGGATATTGACAGGACACATGGGAGGACAGACACCTGCAAATACCGTAACATACCTTGAAAACCAGTCAGACAAAGGAAACAACTGAGCTGTAGATCGACCACAGATGTCGTTGCGAAGGCATTCGTGGCATAGATGATAATTAGTTTGGTTAGAGAGGCCACGTATAGAGACTGATAATAAGAGATTAGTCAACAGAGATGAACGAAGGAAACGATGGGACAAGACGGAAAACTTCCAAGGCAATATTCTGACCTGCTGGTAAAGAGCTAAATGCATATATTTCGTGGCTATGGTAAGAGCAATGAGTCGACATTGCTGTGGAGTAGCTAGGATTTAACCAGAAGGTGCGTAAATCGAAACAGAAAAGAATCTATACAAAGGTGTATCTATAATTATAGAGAGATATCCGGAGGCATAGCATGTTAGATAATCACGGACTCAACTTTCTCGATATAGTTGTCTCTTATTTTAACAGGTTCACAGATTTACGTGTAAGGTTTAAATAATCCACATTAGCAATGTTTCATTCTAATATTTATAAATAAGAGAAGCAGGTTACTTATAGACTATGCTATTTTACCAATTCCTATTCTTAATTTAGAAATTCCTCTCCATCATTTGGGTCTTGGTGTTTTTCGTTGTAGCCTTTATTTATTCCAAACCGAACACTAACCTCATTAGCACTTAATAACATAGTTCTATGTCTTAGTGACTGTGAGCCATAACCAATGTTGACGTGTTGTCGGCGTCAGTCAATTTTGAGCGTAAACAAGTTTTAAGCATTTTCATATCTGAAAAGGTACATGTGTGTAACTGAGTTGCCGTTGTTAGGCGTATATACAGGTAGTAATAACGTTAAAAATAAGGTAATGAAATAGTTTTATTGTCTGGATATATTATATAAGAATCTAACCCACGCATTGTAAAAGGATTGTATAGACTTATTAGGCTTGCACTATAGCATACACATACATGTATCAAAATTATTATAACACAAAGAAATGTAATTTTCGGGCTTGTATAACATTTTTACTTTCTACTTCAGGTTTTCTCCCACTGGTCTTAGACTCTTAGTGTTTCTGGCTGTCAACTAAATATAACAACTAAATATAACTGAAGATTAATCTATTCATAAAACTATCTCATACGATTGCATTTACGAGTGTAGGCCTATCCTATGCAATTACTGAACATCTATTAGATTATAAAGGCAATAAAATCCTTGTAGGATACAAAGGCAATGCTAATGGCAAAGAAATTACACGTTTTTAATGTCACCATATATGAGTAAACGGCCACTTCGACGTAACCATAACCAACCATTAACTCTTGTTGACTGCCTCCAAAGCAATAATTGCATAAACTAGTACATATCAGAGGATGATCAATAAGCTATATATGGAGATATAAATCAAATCGTAAGGATATAACGATGTCCGCTAACCAAAAATACAATTAGCAGGCAGGATTAGGCCTACACGACAGTAACTTTGTTACTTAACCTGTCAGTGCTGTCAGTTTCTTTCCTTAGAATATTTCGATAACAGAAGATTTCAACACCTTAAAATGTCGATCTTCTTATGTCTGAGCAACAAATTTGACATTTCACGCAAATCTACGTAGATAGCAAATCGAATGAAGAAATTCTTCAACAAAACAGCGAAAGTCCCATGCACGATTGCACGAATGTTGCACCGTGACAATATTTTACGTCATCATTAGTGTTTGTTTAACAGATGACGTCATCGGTTAGTATCCAATCACTGCACCGATGTAGATCACGTGCATTTTGTATCCAATTACTTTTCAGTCTCTATTCCACTCTTCTGGATGACTGCTCTGTCGCTCTTCCAACGACGTTAATGAATTCGGTAAACAGGTTCGCATGATTTAGGTCTACATTGTGTACATGTAGGTCTATAGGAAGTTAATTTATTCTAAATAACGAACAATTAATTATATCCCAACATCATCGAGATACTTGCCCGGAAAATTAACGAAGTCTTTGAATGTGCAATAATTGTGCATCATGATTTACTAAAAATGTGGGTTGCAAAATTAATACTGTTTTTGCAAGCTCGACTACAGCATGCGAATAGGGCGTCGCGTCAATTGATCCCCCGTCAGTTGATTCCCCGTCAGTTGATTCCCCGTCAGTTGATTCCCCGTCAGTTGATTCCCCGTCAGTTTATCCCCTTCAGTTGATCCCCCGTCATTTGGTCCCCTAGTCAATTGATCCCCACATCAATTGATCCCCTGCCTATTCGTCCTAAATGAATCTCTAGGCTGCGCGTCACAGACTTGTAGCTGATACTGTTAGTAAACAATAGATTGAGTTTACAGATTTGCTACATAAAATTACAAAATAACAAATTAATGTCCAGGATTCGTGTCACTCGGCGCTGTAACCGATTACGGCTATCGGATATTCTTTTTTAGATGCGTATCTCAGAGCAATGGCTCATTTATCCCATGCATAGACGCTTATGCTTAGGACTTGATCCCCCGTATGCTGATATTACGTATCTCAATTACGCTTTTCAGTTTTTTTTCTTTTTAACATTTCGTGCTCTTTTACATCGTTCTTTTAATAAACGGAAAAGGTCGCAAGTGGAGCGTGAATGTTGTATCAATTGGGCTGGATTCAATAGGCAGGGGATCAATTGACGGGGATCAACTGACGGGGGATCAAAAGACGTAGAACCTGCGAATAGGGGTGTTCAGCACCATGGGTATTCGCCTATAGGCCGAAATGAGGGAGTGATAGATAGTTCTGAATCAAAACAGAGGAAATTGGTTTCAAGTCACAATCCAGAGATCATCGATAGGTGGCGACGCTGCTCGAATGAAATCAACTGCGACTTAAACAACAGAACCCATTGTTTCGAAGGCGGTGGATGGAAACAGATGGAACCCAGGGTGGGCTGTTTTTTGCCTCATGTATGACAACATGTCCAGATCTAGTTGAATTTTCTGTGTGAGCGAGGCAGATATATATATATATATATATATATATATTTGCCTCGCTGTTAACCAAATTAGCAATATCTGGCATTCCGCATGGCTTCTTGCTATCTAAACGCAGTAAACCCCTTGGATATGCCCTACTGTCCGTAGAGAATGTTCTAATTGTTCAAAGAGTCTTTTGATAATAAATAAATAATATTTTTTAACTACATGTATAATAGGATGTGAGGGGGATGGTGTAGCGATATGTTTTGTGCCATATGACCTGTGGGTAACAGGTTCGTATTAATCTCAGACCACCGCGTATAGCGACCGTCATCAATGATTGTCTACATGAAGGAAGGCAAAGAGAATTATAATTCTCTTACCTCACTCATCTCAACCCAGAGTGGCATATTCGCCATTGGACCTGCATTCTGACAGATAACTCATCATCATCATCATCGTCATCATAATCGTCATCATAATCGTCATCATAATCGTCGTCGTCATCATCATCATCATCATCATCATCATCGTCATCGTCATCGTCATCGTCGTCGTCGTCGTCGTCGCCACCGTCACCGCCACCGTCATCATATCAATAGGCTATAGTGTCACGCGCATATATTTATCCATGTTATTGAATTAATTAAAATAAATTAGACGCTCAGAGTACAAGATTTTCAAGCCCTGAATAAGTGCATTTTTTGATGAAAATTTTAGCCTCTTTGCAACATATTATGTGTTTCATGGGTTAGAGAATGAGTATTGCATTGCTTTGTATACCATAATAGGTCAGCAGGTCACCAATTATAGTCGGATATCATTTCTACATAAATAAATTATAGGCCAAATTATAACACGATCGCGTGTTTTTTTCTTTGACATGAGAGATGCGTTACCATAGGCCTACATTTATTACACCGTTTACACGTCATCAGAGTTCTATGGGCACTCCCTCGGGGTTACTCGCGAATTTCCGACACCCGAATACAATTAAACGTTTCTTGGAAATGCAATCTCTCCAATCTTACGTTGTATCAAGTTCTACACTCTAGAGCATGCGTGGACACGATCTACTGAAAGCCTTTAGCCCGTTATCTTGGCTGAAGAGGAGAGACAGACGTGCGACGTTTGATGAGGAATGGAGGTCACAGCTATTGACAGCAGACCTTTTGTCCCTCTGGCAAGGGTCAAGACGAGCAGGAGCGGACAATAAAACGACATTTTGGTGAAATATTAATGCTTGCCAAGGCTTTTCCAACAGTAACTGGCTTCATATGAATGATAATGCGTCGATGGATGAGGGCTTCCTATCGACGCTAGAGGTCACTATCGGTCCATGGCAAGTAGATGATGCATCACTATGAACCGCACTCTCAGCTAGGCTGATCGGTAAGCAAGGACAAAAAATGAAAGCTGACCGATATGGAGAGACGCAGGCCTATCGTATCGACGAGATCAAAAACGGTCGTTCAAACCGTTTAAGGAAGATTGGCATTCATGGCATAGACTATTCGTTTTATTCATAACACAGTCCGACAAGAACGTAGCCTAGACATTCCAGCACGAGATACTACATTTTAATGAAGGGTCAATATTCTTGAAGTCAAAGGGGGTTTCTTTTGAGATAGCAAAGCTCATTTTGAGGGGAAGAGGCTTTGTGGACAATGGTTTTAATATGTGGAAGGATGAAGAGCTTATAATATCCCCAAATTTCAGACGATTGCAATGAGCGTGTGCTTGCTAGCTGTTGTATTTCCCATGTCTGAGGCTGGTTTCATGGTGTTCCTGGTTGTTTAAATTTCTCCAAAGTGGGTCGTCACTGGTCAGTGAGTGTCTCATCAATTTGAGATGTACGACATCAGACTGAGAGATAAGTTGCCGACCAGCATGTCAACTTAGGATTCCGAGGCAGTGCTATAAAGTGGTCGCGACATCACCGGTCGGTCTAGATGTTGTGTCGAGTGTGATATATGCATGGTGTTTGCGTCGGCTATAGCTAGTATCGGTTACAGCGGTGATACTTTAATTGTGTGAGGCATTGTGCACTAAGCAACAGGTAGTGAAATCATGTACAATATGCAGGAGATGGTACGATAAAAATTTATCATTATGCTGTTGTTGAAATGAAATCTTGACGCTGTATTCATGCATTCAGGGGTCTAAATGTAGGGAAGACAGGACGTCGATGTTCCCCTCAATAACTTCATATTGAGGAGATGAAAGATGCTTATACCCCGATAGGTCGTAAAATCCATTAATATTTCATGAATATTATAAATGTATACAGTGTTTCCACTGCTAATATTTTTTGCTATATCCATGGGTTTCGAATTCGACATTTTTTTCCGACCCGCCCCTCAAAAAATTTTTTTTACTATACCTGTCCCTCAAACCCAGGAACAAATTATTAAAGCTCCGCCTATGGGCAAAGCCGTGTCATGACATGTATGAGTTCAATATTAGGCTCTGCGAAAACGTTGTGGATCGAAATTGGCTTGGGCAAGTGACCCGACCCACCAGGATCTGGACCCGATCAGAGTCGACCCGCAGAATTGACAGATAGTCGTGACCTGAATCGACCCAATTCTGACCTACCTGACGTAACCTGGCCAGTGTCGACTCGAGCCGTTGACAGCTCTGAGTGGTGATTGCGTGATGGAGGTTTAAATTCGAATTTTATTGAAATTCGACTCCTGCAATGTAATGCAGATCTTCGAAAATTCTCAGCGCAATAAGCAGATCAGCTAAGTCCTAAAACACAAGCGCTAGGCCTATACCGAATCAAGTCCGCAATAGCCACGTTCCACGTTTCGTCCAGATGTAAGATAAAAATCACTATTGATCATCCGTTCATACGATGCATGCTTGTGATCGTAGAACGAGGTGTCAGCTTAAAATCAATAACGAAGGTTATTATATTATTCAGAATGGTTCACGTTAGACAGAAATAATTGAATAGTGATTGCAATAAAAATCCTCGGCATTATAGTCACCATACTATCTTTAGTCTATGGCTACATCCTTTGTATATTATCTGACCTACAGTGCTGTCTTACCGACTGCTGTTGAATTTTTTTGGGCGATAAAAGCGCTGATTATGAAAATGTTTGTTGCTCCGTGTTATACGATTGCGCTGAGAACTGAAATTGTTGGATGACTATACTTGAATGAATTACATCTAGATCAAGTGACAGTTGAATATGCCAACTACAAAGCCGCCCGTTTTGCCGGAGACTTTTGCGTCAATTGCGAATGTAGACATCGACCGACTGTCGGAGTTGCCTGAGTGGGCCCTGCGTCCGATACTGCCATGTCTGGTTCGAATGTCACTCTGTGCTCCTTTGGACACGAGCGCCAGGTGGACCTTAGACAGGAAGAAGATCCTCAAATGCCTTTCGGGAATCGAAGTTGTGAACAGTTTGGTTGGCCTGTTGTCGATCGACTTTCACGAGCTGGAGCAAGATGCCAGAAAAGAACAACAGCTCAGGTTGGGTCCTTGTAAGACTAGTGACATCCAGGCAAAACAAGTTTAAGCGCAGACAGTCGCTCGTTTAGTTATCTAGATTCGAGAAATCGATTTTTTTACATAAATCCGATTTAAAATTGTATTTTATTATCAATATAACAATGTGTAAGTAGTTTTTTAAACAAGTGACTAGCTTAAATAACATGTTAGACGTCAGACTATAGAAATTGGGTCATATGCTTGAACATGTATGTAGCTGAATATTTGTACAACATCTTCTAAGCACCTTCTAAACTAATACCTGATAATATAATTAATGCTAATTGTAATCTCCAAATTTCTAAAGCGCCAATTGAAGGCCAGGCGCAGGGCACCAGTTTATTCACGAGCACTGCATTCAATCAATCGATCAAAGAAAATTATTTGGCCAAACAAGACAAAAGTAACAAAGTTCACGTGCAAGAAATGATAATTTAAAAAAAATTTAACAAATTAGCAAAACCAGTGATTTAATACATTGGTAAGATGTAATGAAGACCCACTGAAAAAGAGAAAGTGAACTAATAGTAACAAAGACACCCATCAGTACACGAAGTTGACAGGAACACGTTCATTAATCCTGGTGCCTTCGTAGGCACGTTTATGTGAAATAACAGTGAAAAGAAAGATGCGCAGGAGACCCAATTAGGATCCTAACGGACCCGCGAGTTAGGGCCACCCTAGTAATATGGTAGATTCACAAATAAGTAGTGGTCAGTATAGAGATAAAATAAGTAAGAAGTGAGTGTAAATAGAAGAGAGAATAAATTTCTATGCTAAGCAAATTAGCAGCAATTCATGAGATTAAGCAAACACAGAACAAGCAATCTTAACTATTCTTAACTAACAGCTAAGTAACAGTAGAATGACTAAAATATAAAACAAGATATATAGTAAAGATGAAACAAGAGCATCAGAGGGATTGTCCAAAGGATAATCCTTGGTAGAGCACAGTCCAGTTTCCAAGAGGTCAGCAGAGACATAATAATTGTGCCGTCGAGGCGTGTGTATGCACTTCTGAGCAAAAGATGTTGGAAGAAGGGCGGTATAAAATTTCGGTAATATGAATAAGAGTAAGCTATTAAGGAGTTAGAGTTTATGAAGAACTGCATAAAGCATTGTAGAAAATAACTTTCTTGCAGAATGGCACATCTAATTTCTAAGGGATCAGAAATTCTGAAATTACTTGACCCAATGATCACCAGATCTGGATATACATTTAATATAGTGGACCAACAGTCTCAGGTAATGTACAACAGTGTCCTTGGTTGGCAAGCTGCCAATGACCACAAAAAGATGGTCTCAGTGCCCCTAATTGGCCACTTTAAAAGCACACATGTTGCACAAGTTATAGGCTCTTGGATTAAGGACAATAGTGTCAACACTAACCCTAATCCTGACCCTAACTGTCCTTTGTGAGGCTTAACCTGACCATTTCTATCCTTCGCAATGATTATCCTGACTCTAACAGACCCTCATGACATGATTTAAAAAAGCAAAATTACCGAATTGCAAGGGAAATAGTTCTTTTCCTGATATATATATATAGGAAGGAATAAGCGATAAATGGGGCCTCATATCAAACGCTCCTATAGGTATATATAGCTCATGTATATTTTGATGTGTGCCAATGACAGCACACAAGGAACCCATACAACTGAGGTACCTGAGTACTAAATGCTCCTTGAGATCAATACATGATGGGCATTGGTTGAAAGCTAGGCTTTTTATTATTAATGTTGAGGTGACGTGATATGGTGTCGATGGGATTTGTACATTATTCTGTATTGTTATGGCCAGGAAATGGGTGATTTGTGTTATCTCAGTATCTCAGTATATGTTTGCTATTTATGCAAATATGTGTATAATGTCAGAGTCCGATGGTATGCTAGATTGTGATGTAAAATTGGTTATGTAATTGTGATCTTTGATTATGTTACATTATTAGTTCCAAGCTTGGAGTTGGTCAGACGGAGAGTTTACTTGTGTCCCAATTGGATCAAGGCATAGCGCTTGAGTTTGAGAGATGCGATGCTGCAAGAAAGCTTCGGCTGTTGCTGTCGGAGATCCTGTTCATCATGTATCAGGTAGCTTAAGATATTGCAGTTTGTGGGCTTTGATGAACTTGAATAACTGAACATTCTCATTAACCTATCAGGGATTTATGTGGTGTAAAATATATAGCGGCATTGTTCATTTATGGTAGCATGAAGGATAGAGCAGCCTGTTTAGCTATGCCTGTGGTAGCCATGAGTGTGAATTGTTAGCGACTTCATTTTCTTAGACTCAGCATATGTGGGCGACCCTCACCCTCTTATCTTCTCACGGACATTGTATGGTCAGTGTTCTCATTATGGCTGTATTTGGAAAGGGGTGCCTGCCACTGGAGTAGAAATCTCGAACTTGATTTATGCCCTGACTGGGCAGCTAGCATCTCTCATGGCATTATGAATTCAACTAACCTGTTGATTCATTCATTCAATGGCACTTGCAGGTAAAGGCTCGCTTACCTTATTCAGGCTTGCTTACAGTTGCCGTTACATTACTATGAGAGCTGCAATAACATAAGTATCTGCACTCATTGTATGATGAATATATATAATATTTATATATTGCTGATATATGCCTGTATGTGTGGGACATGGTTGCCTGTTTGGTTGGACCACTCACCTTGTTAAATGAAGAACACGGGCTTCAGCTTTCATGAGAAAGTTACTGTGTAGGGACTCTTAGCACATCCTCTTCTCGCAATTGCTTAGCATCATCGATTGATACTTGGTTGGAAATAATTATAAATTTATGTTTCTGTATGAAGTGCTTTGTACCTGTTACCTAAGACAAAGCATATTAATTAAAGCATTTATGGTGCAGATGTTCAGGTTCAGTTATGATTGCTAATTAAGTGTTGTGCATTTTCTGAGTTAACATTTTCTGTTTTTGCAAATCTATGACAGATGAAAGAATCTCGAAACAAATTCTACGAGAAGTCCTCCGAGCTGTTTGAAAGCGAAGTTTACTTGGAAGAAGTGTCGGACGTTTTGTGCATTGCTCAAGCAGGTTGGTTTGAGTTTGTTTTTATTCAGTCAAATGTTGTGTCTTCATTTTTTAAGTCTGAATATCTGCAATCTTACATTTGTGAGATCCGATTATATCTTATCTGTATTGCATTAATAGCAAATGTTGACAAGGAGAGTGTATTTTAGTTTGCAGACTGCAGCCATCTTGGCTTGAATCATTTTAACTTCTCAAAGAATCTGCTGCATGTCTCATGGTCCTCTACAAAGTTTGGGAACTGTTCCTTCTCTGTCTCAGGACCAACTGCATGGAACGGTCTTCCCAAGCATGTGAAGAATGCATCATCTCTTGAAGCATTTAAATCACGACTTAAGACATATCTTTTCCAACAATCATATGACTGTAATTGACATTTTGTCTATTTATACAGCACCCTTTCTTTCAGCCTCGGCCATGCTACGGCTCTATATAAATTGTCTTATTATTATTATTATTATTATTCTTGGTGATAGCATTTCGAATATAAATTTTGTACTATTTATGATCATTGTTGTTCATGTGATATTGTTTTTCTGTAGAACTTCCATCCCTGTTGCCAATAACTGAAGTGGCCGAGGCATTACTTCATGTGCATAATGGCAACTGGCTTTTGTGTCGTGTGATTGCCAACTCTCCAGACAGCTTTCTTGAAGGTCAGCTAAGTGTTACGGATGGTGGCTTCTCTTATATATCGTTCATCCTTATTTTAGTTTTTTGGATTAAATGTAGGAATATTTTACTGGCTTGGAAATTATATTTCATATTAATTTTTAATCACCTAATTCTGGTAGTGCGATTTGTCTGTGCAAATGAAGTCATTAGGTATGTTATCAGTTAATTTCAGTTTTATTGGATTTGATTATAAGTCAAATTGTTTGATTGTAGAAACGGCTCATTTAACTCGTCTAATCACTGCTTATACATTTGATTGCAGGGCCGCTATGTTCTCGTTTGATTGAAGTGTGTGATTGATATTTTTAGTTTGCACTTGTTTGATTGCCAATGGAGAAGCACAGGATGAGGAGGCAGTGAGCAGCCAGCGACGCTCTGAGGCACTGCTCATGCTCTGTGACATGTCACCTGGTCATGTGCTCACCATTAGGTCCCTGTGCGTGAGTAACCGGCAACCATCTCTATTATTATCATTGGATTGGTATATACAAATTAAAAATGCTGAAACACATCACCTTTGAAATCTGGATAAAATCAAACCATTTGTTTGTTACATGTCTTCACCAGAGATGATTATCATCCCTTCTTAAATGACTTTAACAATTAGTCTGTTCTATAAGGCATGTTGTACCGTATATGTTGAGACTTCTTAACCGACTTATCATTTGCTGTTATTTGTAAATAATAATTTGTTAATATATTTATATTGCTCAATTTTTAAAAATCTGTTGATGTTTTTATTTCTTGATGTCAGGTGGAGCACTGTCAGCAGCCTGGTCTTGCCATTCGACTGACACTGCGACATGACTCTAATGTCGATGACTCCAGTGTTGTCAGCAGTCTTGTGGCATTTGTCAGTGGGCTCTTGCTTGACAACGATGCCAATGTGCGCAATTGGTTCGCAAATTTTGTCCGAATTGGCCAAAAGGTAGTCATCTCTTTCATATTTGCCGTTTTGAACGCATTGTTTATATGAAGATTATATATTTTCACCTGCCAATTGTCTTTGCCATGGTGTGTTTTTGTCTAATTTGCATGCTGTATTATATTTGATTTTGGTTAATTTGGCATTAACTTGTGTGTATGATACAGGTTGTTCATTTGCCATTAATTTTTTATTGAACTATGCAGAATTATTTTTACGAAAAATCCTTATTATTTATTTAGTTGGAACATAATTTTTTAAAGGTGAAGGCCTGTCTTTTTATGGAATAAAATTAAAACAATGTGGTTCAAATGAATGCCATTTATATCAGTACATAAAGTGAGCAGCTATGTTGTTTTAAAGAGCATAAAGACCCTTCACAGTTGTCTATGGACAGATTATATCACTGCTGATCTTACAGAACTTTATGTATGTCATTCATGGTTCATGCTGACTTGGCAGTTAGTCTATGAAGATTATCCTGCTATGTTTTTTCCAATTTGCAACACAGTTATAGGAACTAGTGCTTAACACTGTGAGTCTTAACAGCTTTATTTGGTGTCTGAACTTTCAAACAGGCTCTATATAAATCATCGTTTGAATGATTAATTGGTACATTTTTCGGTGACTGTTGCTTGAATACACACAGAAGTTTATGGTTTTGCCATTTTTATCATGGAATTGAGATCTGATTGTTTTGAGTATGGGTAGTTTGATATGGTTTATATCCAATAATTCAATGCGAGACGGCTGATTCTTTTCGCAGAGAAATGATTCTTCCTCTGCCGTGTTTGCCCTGCGTCAGCAACTTTTGGAGGAACTCACTGAAATCTTGAAGTCTGGCTCAGAAATTATGTCACACAGCAGAGTAGTACAGGGCTGTGCCTTCATCAGACTCTATAGTGCTCTCAAGTGTATTGCTGGACTCAAGTAAGTAAAGTCTGTTGAAGGCTATCAGAACTATTTCTTTGGGAAGTTAAGAATACAAGTCTTGTCTGCGTCAATGTGTTATGTTTTGTCTTTTTGTATGGTATGATTAGGTAATCTCTTATTTCTATCAGCTATGTAGTCAGACATAGACAGAGGCCAAAGAAACAGTCTTATGGTTGCAAGATCTATTGAATTACCTAGCAGATCGTGACAATCGTAAAAACCAGTCGGTTAACCTATTTATCCATGTAGTTTTGTATACATGACGTGATGACAGATTGTCACTGTAGACAGGTGAATGGTCTCAAATTATTGGCAATGTGTCTACATGCTAGTTTTATAAGTATCCATTGTTTTCAATTGAAATTATGTTCATATAAGTAAAAAGTGATTATGGGCACAATTTTTGTGATACTCCTAGAAAGGTGTGATGTGGTATAGTAACACTGGTGATGCCCCAGGAAGTGTAATGTGGTATGGTAACACTGGCGTGGATTTTTGCATTTATTTCCTGAACATTGTGTCTGCACTTCAGGAATTAGTCCTCTAGTTTCTGTAGAGTTTGTGTCTGCTGTTGATTTTGCATAGATTCACAGAAGAAGAGAACAAGTGCTTGCTTCAGCTGGTCATCTCTCGGCCTCCGATGACGAAGCCAGGCATCCGATTCATCTGCCTTGGCCTTTGTATGCTCCTCGCTTGTCCTCATCTCCTGAGGTTAGTACACTGATCAATTATGATTACGACGATGATTTATTCGTTCATTATTGTGGTCAAAGTAGGATGACGTGCCACATCTCAGCTAACTAACTCACAAATGCTACTGTGAAAAAAGCAATAGTAATCGCCTTTATTGGCTGTGGCCTGTACATGTGACATGTACATGTACATGTACTTGCTGGCTTTTAGGATCTTCTGTGATAAAGTTGACCTATCATTATTATATATGATATGACCTTCACTTGATATTGGCCTATTGTCATCTTTTTTATTGTAATTGAGAATTTATATAGCACCATTCTAAAAGTAAGACTGATCAGAGGCATTTGACTGCACTAGTCTGTTGATGTTATTCAAGGATTTGATAAATCCTGTGCAATGTATTGAAGTACTCACATGTGCTCTGAGCTCAATATAAGCTTGCTGAAATGAGTTAAATAATGCCTGAAAACAATTCAGGTATCTGCTCTTTTTTGAATTATTTGAAAACCTTAATTGGAAGAACATGAATTCTTGCTGTTTCAGCTTTAAGGAAAACAGAATAAATGAAAGTTTAGCCAGACTAGCAGAGTAAAAAACCTCACAATAAGTTAAGATGACGCATTAAATTGAAAAAGAATTTGGTTTCAGCATAAATTAACTGCATGGAATTACTGCATAGACTACAGATGTTTTGGGGATAAATCTTAGCATGAGTCGCCTCTTCTGTTCATGCATTGTTTGTTCTTCCATGTGCCACCTTCTTTCTGCCACTTTCTCAGCAAATTAATGCATCTTTATTCTGACAATGTCCGTCTGTTTGATTCTGACAGCACGAGCTTTAGTGCCCAGGAAAAGCAGGCGATCAAATGGATCAACTGGCTTGTTGAGGAGGGACAACATTATGAACAGTATGTTGTCAGTTGTTTGGTTTCTTTTTCGAGTTTTGGATGACAGTTCAGCGAAACCTTAGTTTTTTTTGGCATATGAATCTAGGGTATTTAGGTTAGGCTGCAGTGTTTCTCATCCTGCTGTTATCTCATTAATGACATTTTTTGTTTCTTTAATGATCACTAAAAAGCTAAATGCAAAATTGAATTACTGTAGTATATTTATATTTTTTATTATCCTATCTGTGACAAAGTAGTAATTTGTTGATGAATTTTAGCCTTATATCATTCACTCGGATTTTGGAATTTATCAATTTTATCTTCATATTACAGGCGAACTTTTGCAAATTAAGTTTCTAATATGTTGTTATTAGGTCTGCAAATGTGAAGGCTTCATTTGGCGAGATGCTGCTTTTAATTGCCATCCATTTTCACAGCAACCAGAATAGTGCAATTGCAGATCTCGTCAGCTCAACATTGGGAATGAAGGCAAGCGATGTCCATACTTACTGCTATTAAATAGATAGAGTACTACTTTGTAAAATGTGGCAACTCTCGTTTTGAAGGATTCTGCTGGTTGCTGGTTACTTGTGTTGTTACTAAAGTTGAGATTTTTACACTGTAATATTTGAATTCTTCAAAAAATTATATTTAAATTATAATCATGGTTACTTAACATATGTGGACCCTTTTGATTGGATAAGATGGGATTGAGTGTGATCATGTGTTTGTTTTGTGTGTTCAAGACTCATCTGAGGTGAGCAATTCTGTCATGCTCAATTGCTCTGTCATATGGTCATTTGCTTTTTGAGCTTTGGAAAGAGGGCAATCTCATATACAGTTTATTGTATTGCATTTTCAACTTGTCAAGATTCACTGATTTTGATTTCATGTCTTTCAAATGCAGAGTGCGGTCAAGGCAAATGCTCTTGTTCGTATGAAGACAATCTTCACACAAGACATATTCACTGAACAGGTACGGTACATCTGTCAGCTCTGGTTGTTAAGTAAGGCTGTCAACGAGTACCCGCCGAGGCTGACTGCCTCATTTGCCCGGGTAATGAAATCGGTTTTTTGGTACCCGAAATTTTGTAAAAATTCTGCTAAAAATGTGCGATTTTACCCGAACATACGCCAGAAATCTTCCGCTGGTCATATTGGCTGACTGCCCGGGCAGTGAAATCGATTCTTGGGTGCCCGACATTCCGTAAAAATGCGCAATTTTCTAAATTTCCTAACAAATATCCGTGTGGTCGGGCACCCAACCACGCGGGTCGATGGGTACCCGGGTCGTCATTTCAACAATTTTTTGACAACCTTAGTTCTAAATAATTTAAGGCTTGATATGAAACTGTTATAGGATTTCAGTACTATTGATCATGCATATGAAGTCTTTAGTTTCATATTTTGGGAAGATTCTAACTCTCTAATGACGAATGTGTACAAAATGCTTGGGATTCAAATGCAGCTGATTGTTAAAGGGTTTTAACTTGGTGGAATTTCCAGCAGAATGAGGGATTCTGAAATATTAACTGGAAACTGTAGAAGACTTTCTGTGGTTGCAATTGTTTTAACATTTTTGTACTGTTGTTGCCAGTCTTCACTTAACTAAAATATTGGCCTAGGAAACTGAACTGAATAATGTAGATCTGCCTCTGTTAGTTTGGACTTGCCGTGGTTTTTGCTGCTATAATTGAAGTGGACATTTTAACCAAATATTGGTGCATTTTTGAGGTTCCTATGAAGGTGCACTAGCAATTTAGCTACTCTTTGATTTTACTAACTTTATTTTTCCTTCAGGTTGTGACGTCACATGCTGTCAGAGTTCCAGTCACGGACAACCTGAATGCCAACATCTCGGGCTATTTGCCTGTGCATTGCATATACCAGCTTCTACGAAGTCGAGCTTTCTCTAAGCACAAAGTATCAATCAAGGTAGAAACTGACCAATCCTGATTAACTTCTGCATATTTGTTGCTATTTGACAGAACAGTCGTTGAGATTTCTCAACTATAATGGTCAAGGAATTAATTTTATTTTCAAACCTCATATATATGTGGATATCTTTTCTTTTTCTTCTTGTGTCTTTTTCTGTCAGACAGTGATTGTTTTTCAAGATGGCTCCATTTCTTTCTGTTTTGATTGTATCCAGGACTTTTCTCTTGTCCGTGACTTTTTCCACAAGACCTTGTCTCACGTTTTCCATCCATTTCTTCGTTTATCGGGGTTGTCTCCGTGTTCTTTCCACGTGGCAATGTAATGCCCTTGCAGGTAATCTCTTACTCATTTTGCTGCATGACCAAACCAATGAAACCATGTTAGTCTTCTTTTTCTGATCCTGTCAACCAGTGTTTCCCTCTGTCTCAACTGCTTCCAGATTATCTTATTATGAATTCTGTCTTGTCTGGTCCTTCCCACTTCCTTAGAGTTGAAGGATGACATGGAATCTGTATATCACTTGATAGCACATGTTTCTATGAAATACCTGGATCTCCAAATGAGCGTACCTCAGGTGCAAGGTTTGTACCTTGCTTGTTAAAAGGCAAATACAAGCAATTAGTGCAGGGGTGTCAAAAGTTTTCGTGATGGCGAGCCATTAGCAATATTTTCCAGCAAGTGGCGAGCCAAAGTGTCAAATGCGCATGGGGTAGGGATCTCGGAGAGTTCCATACAAACAGTTGAATTAGGCTTTGAAAATGTGATTCTGATAGGCATTATCAAACATTACAGAAAACTCATGAAGCCTTACAAATTACAGATTGGACATTTATTCTCAATTGTGTTGTCTTTAGACAAGGCTCCGCGGTCCAGAAATATAGCGCCGGCTCTTTCACATCCCTGAATTAGTGCCTTCCTTATTGTCCTCGATGGAGACATTGGAGCTTTTACTCTTCCTGGATCTCTTCATTGTTCTAATGACGATTTCTTTATTTCAGGACTGGATCTTCAAGCAGCTCTGTCAGTGTTCCACTCCTGTGCATCCGTTGATACCCCCACTCATTGAGGTCTACATAAACTCGATCATCCTGCCTAGTGCTAAGACGGATCGAACTAACGATCCAATCACAGAGGAAGAGATTCTTGGTGTATTTAAAGACTCGATCGTCATGACCAATCTGAGGAAAAGTGATTCGTCTGTGGAACCGATGGACGTCTCCGAGGAACTCGTGGAACCATCGAACTTCGCAACTCAGATTCTGCTCCTCTATTATGTGCTTTTGTATCATGACACGCTTCTGAACAATATGAAGTCAACAGGTGAGAAGGTCATTTGGTGTGATCCAGCTTTTACAATGGTTTATTATTTTTGCTGTTGAGAGATTGTGTACTGTGCTGCTTGCTCTTTGTAGTAATTACTTTCAGATTTTTACCCTTATTTATTTAACTTGGCTTGCGTAAAGTTTGTCACGTTTGGTATGACATCTTTCAACTCTTTTTCAGGTATGTTCCTATTGAACTACAGAGCTGAAATTTTTCTCAAATTTCAGGCTTGCATGGCAATGCAATGTATCGAATTTTTACAGACAAAACTCAAAAATTGAGAAAAAAATGATAAAAATGTATTGTTTAACCACTCAAATGAGTCCCCCTTGATGAGCTGCACTCCGGCAAGTTTACATCATCAATGATATGTAATCAAAAATCTCTTAAGGAAATGGAACGATTGCGCCGTCTACCAGATAAAAGAGAGTCCCGAAAAACCCATGTTTTTACTTTAACTTTTATTTGTGTTATATTATATATCATGTTGGGCTTGTTCTTTGTTTAATGGGGAACAACTAGGTGAGTATTCCTGTGTATGCATCTATGAGATTTTGATTTTAATTTAGTCACCTGGAGCCGAACAGTTCATCGTTACTCAGCCCAGATGATGGCTCAACTGCCCATGAAATACTTGCTGCAGCAGGCACAGAAGGAGCCATCTCTATTTGTTGGGGTTTATTCATCTATCCTCAGGTATACTTTTCTCACCTGCACCTACTGAACTAATGCACCATAGTCTTATATCATTTATTAGTATGCAAGTGATTTCATCCTATCGTCATACAATAACTATACAATACAACCTTAATTTTATATTAACCTTTCTTACAAGTAGTTCAGAAGTGCACACGTACCTACCTTAATGGCGGGATTGCAATTATATTGCAGAGCAGTTGTGATCAAAGGGTATTTGCTCAAGATAGTCCCTACACTGTAACTTCTCAAACAAGGATCGAACCCGCACTCTCCGCATTACAGGCCTACCGCTCTAGCTAATCGGCCACCGTGCCACACTGTTGTCCCCAACAAAAGCTGATAGCAATTGCACTGTTGGTGGCAGAAGCAGTCCTTTGTCAATGACAGTATCTGATTCACATAGCAGATGAAGTTGTATTGCTGGCTGAATGTTTTAGAAATAAATGTGATTACAGTTTGATTGTTTCTGGGTTTGATCATCTGTTTGTTGAGTTTGGTATTTGTTAATTTAGTAAGTAAGATATTTAATGGACCAACTGTCATCTGCATGTTGGTGTATAAACGAAATAATATAACAGAAAAATGATTTTGTGGATTTTCACTGACAACCTGCTGTAATAGCACCAATTCCTCTTTATACAGTAAATCGCAAATAGTTGAAAGGTCAGTGGAGTTCCTTTATAATGTGCTTTTGCATATCATTTTTGGACACTGTGTTGGTAACTGGGTGCTGTTACTGTTGCACACAGGTTGTTGGCAACACATTATCCACATCACTGTCTTGTTGCCGATTGGTTAGATGAGGAAACTGTTGACTGTGTGCCAAAGGCAGCGCTTCTATTTTTGCCAGAGGTCTCATGTTCTGAAGATAGCCTCCAGACCGGTTTGTCGTTATTTCATTCTGATATTTTATGTGCTAGAAATAGTTTAGTCAGGCGTGATATGGTGACTGTATTCATGTAAACATATGTTTACTTTACATTATTCCATTGATGCTGTTATATATTAGGATTTTTATTTGACACTTAATGCTAGGTTTATGTCCAGGTATTTATATAGCACCTTTCAAGAGTCACCAGTTTTGACCATCTCACTTGTCATCGCTTTATTAATACAATCAATTTTCTGCATCTAATTTCAGTGCTTAGCAGTCTACCCGATTGCTTCTTCAAGGTTGTATTTATACTTAATTGTTTAATTGAGATCAATCAATCAATATGAACTTGATGTAGCACCCCTTCAAGATACCTATTCAGACGAACTCCCAGTCCAGTCAAGGCTGAATTGCTGTACTGCAATTTGTTGGTACAGATTTTTACAATTGTTTCAGCTTTTGAACGTCTTCTTGTGGTTCCGGGTGAGTGCATTCTTCAGCTCGGAGAATTGTGCGTTAAGCCAGCCACGGAATTGATGCCCTACTGTAACACGATCGTCAGCAATCTTCCTCTTCTCTTGGAGCCTGGTGTACCACGAAGATGTCAGGACCTTGCCCAGCAACTGTGGATGAAAATCAACAACCTTCAGCCTATGAGGTATGCTGTCATTTAGCAAGAAACTGGGATGTTGGGTGATTTCATGATATACAGTGTTACATTACAGAAATATTGCAGTGTGAATGTTTCTTCTGTCCACTTTCTGGTGTCACTTATTAGGAGACAAGTTTCTTGTCTCGTAATTTGGTCCTGTTGAGATGAATCCTCGGATGTATCAATCGGGCTATGTGTTCCACCAGTGACGCATTCCAAGACTCTCTGGACCGCAGTGGCTGCAGTAGCGTTGTGTACATCAAAATGCCGCTAGTTCAAGATGCCAATGACATCGCATACGATTTATGTTATCAGTACTTCTCACTTGTCGTAGGTTCATTCTGTTTAGATCAAAGATGGTGACTGCTTTTATCATATAGTTCAACTGCCATTATCTATTTTAGAATATTTATTGGATTCAATTTTACATTGTGTATTTATTTATCCCTGGGGTGTTACAGAGCATTTTTCAAGAGTTTCTCACTTGTTATTACTGTATTTACTGTAAAATTACTTGACAGTTTCTTGCTTTTGTTTTATATGTTAGGCTTTAGCTAAACTGTGTTGCAGTTGATGCATCTGTAGACATTTTGCGCTGCCTGCTTTTGCAGCCTTCGTGTTATGACTATAAATGCTCTGCGTTCGTCGAAGAGAGAGAGAGTGAAGTCCGTTGAATACACTGAAGATGACGTTACTGTCGATCCATTGATTGTCCTCAGGTGTGACAAAAGAGTTTTCCGGTGAGTCGTATTTAATTACGATGAGACTGTGAACGCTTGATTGCATATTTAAAAATCTAGGTAATATCTTTCTCTAATGGATTCAGTGCATATCTCTCTATAGCTAACAGGGTATTTTCCTGACTTTTGACGAGTTGTCACCCAAGCCAGTTATGGCGTCTAGAGACAGTGGTTTCTGGTCCACAAACCTACTAGACAAGGTCATGTTTCAAGTGGCATCAGCAGAGTTTTGGTGCTTATACAATGCGAGTGACTGTAAGCTTGTAAAACCCTGGATGATGGATGAGGGTGATACTAGTCATCTCTGTTAGGCAAGACCAAGCAAGTCTTCATGAGGTCTCACAGAGTAAGACTTGGGAACAAAACCGTGTGTGTCATTTAGTATCTGCAAGGTATAACACACATCTTATTTTAATGTTGTGGTTGCTTTTATCTGTACATCAATTCCATTTTGAAATTAGCAACTAGTTGAAAACCTTTTTTATACTGTAAATTAAGATTGACGGAAGGCCTTGAATTCTGCAGTGTTTTGGTCTTGGTCTTGCAGTTAAGGTCTTGGTCTTATTTGCATCAGTGTTGGTCTTCAACCATGCAGTCTTAACATTTTTTCTTTCTTACAATACTGACTCAATGTAGTTTGTTCTGTGCAAGTGTATAACTATTTGTTGTTTTGCCTTATTTGATTAGGTGTCCACCTTTAATGGAAATAACTCTTCGAATACTTGAAGCATTTCTTCAGGCTTCTAAATCATTTCTGTCATCACACATTCAGGCAAGAAATAATTGATGATTCTGTACTTATGATATGAGACATAGGTGATAAAACAGTTAGTACTGATCTTCCTATGTTTGCTCATTCCATTGTGTGTCGTGTTTTGCCTTTCAGTAATGGACTTGCCTCTTGATCTAATGGGCTTTCAGCAAATTGGTTGTACTTGCTCGTTTCTGTTACTTATCACTAGGGTCAAAAGTCCTAGTTCAGTTCCAGAGGAGTTGAGAAAAAAATAAAGTGGTTGTACCAGCTGATGTCCAGTTCGGTTAATAGCCTGGTGGCTATTGTAGTACTCTTGTTCCGTAGTTAGTCGTAGTGTCTGCCATCATTTTAAATTAGTTGCTTGTGATCACAACGCTTACATGTAGACTTTGCCACATAGAAAAACGATTAGGATGCATTTGGCTTTACTGAGAAACTGTTTGGATTTATTTTGTATTTTACCTAGACTAATTTTGATCTTGTTGGGATAGTGGCAAAATGAAATTGCATAGTTGTGGCATATGACTTATGAAGAGAGTGCGAAGTGAAAGAAGCGGTGTTCGTAGTCTTACATATTCTTTTATTGCTTACATCTGTATAATTATTTAGTTTTACTTAAAGCACTTTATACATTTAGAAGTCAGTTAGATTTGTCCTTGTACAGAGCAGGGCTACTGGGATTTGTTTGTTCTGTGCATCTTATTGATTGAATGATTACTTGATTGATTAATTGATTGATTAATTGATTGATTAATTGATTGATTGATCTGAATTATCTGCCAACTGTTTGCATGATAATGCTTATTACAAAAAGGTTCTAGCATAGGTCGTGGTGTGCTGTAGATGAACCCAACTACTGATAAGTCTGGTCAGGTGGCTTCAGTCAAAGACCGTGAGGAGCTGCGCTTGGCCCTTGTGGCTGCCCAGGAGAGTGCTGCAATTCAGATACTGTTGGAATGCTGTCTACCCTTGGATGAACAGGAAAAGGTTTGAGTGTCTGCTGCCATCAGAAACAATACGATTAATCGATTTGGATTTCTAGGTTAACAGGATTAGACATGCTAGATATCCCAGTTAGTAGGATGGAGCATAATGGGTTAATTGGTTCAGTGTTTTCAAATTCTCAGTATGCTATGTACAATCAGTGTTTTTTTATTTCAAAGTTTCATCATTGCTAATTCAGGCAGACAAAATTGTTGATTTGTTCAGAATGATGTTGGTCTTCTTTCGACCCTACGTGAAATTCAGGGTCTCATTTGTTCCTTTCTTCACCAGATGTTTATCGCTGACATCAGTCTTGCTAAGCTCGTTCATTTTCAGGTAAAGCAGTATTCTACCTTAACATAGGAATTATTTAGATATTTTGAAACCAAAATGACTCATTAAGGAACAGAAATTCGTCAATGCAATTGTGTGTTTATTATGAATGCTCTGTTGAATGTGGCATGATGCTGAGATTAAAACGCAATGACGACTTTAAACTGCTTTCTGATTTTGGATCATAATGTGTCATTTGAAAGGGGCAGTTTGTCTAGTAAGAACCAATTAATTGGTTTCGCGTTTTCTTTGGCTCAAAGGTTATTTGTTTAGATAGACTCAAATTATGACATGGATCATGAATATTATTAAATTACTAGAATAATGATATCAGTGACACAAAACAGGAAAATGTGCTAAGGAATAGTTCACAGTTCCAGCAGAAGCCAGGCGATTGGAGTCTATTTCTAGCAACAATTTTTTGCCTCATTGCAATGACACCAGTTAATAAGTTTAAGTTGGGCAGTTTTATATATAGATTTAGCAATAATTTGCTGCCAATGACTTTCTCTGGATAAATAATGAATAGAGTTGCTCTCCCTAGTTGTAAGAGATCTGCTGCTGGTGTCGTTGCTTCTTGTAGGGCTATCCACTGGAGCTGATCCCACTGACAGTTGCTGGCATTCCTTCGATGCACATATGTGTCGACTTCATTCATGAACTGATTGCACAGCCTCACCTGGATAAGCAGGTAAGATTCTCACCTGGATAAGCAGGTAAGATTCTCACCTGGATAAGCAGGTAAGATTGATTGCATCAATACTGTAAAGTTTTTTGCACCTTCAATTACTGCTGTAGATGCCGGATTTTGTGCAATATCTTTGACTGGATCTATGCATGGTTGCTAATGTATTCGATAAGCTGTCAAATGAAAAACCTCTGTTACGTCAATATGTATGTGAATAAAGGAATACTGGTATAGTGCTACTTTGTAAGCATTTAGGAAGATTTGTACATGATAGAACGACAACAAGGGACTGTTTTAGACATTCAGTGATTCTATTTATGTATTATTGATGCCTTGAATTTATGCCCATTGGTAGAGGCTGTACATTTATTTCTTAAATTGAATAATTTTTTTAATTATCTGTATTTTCATATGACTACTGAAATTTTTATTTCACCTGTCATTAATTTTGTTTACTGTGTTATTTTTATGCACTGTACATAAAGTCTTATCTTCAATGTGTTTGTACTGAATGCAGGTCTTTGCAATTCAATTAGTCTCCTACCTTAGTCTGCAGTATGCTTTGCCAATGGCACTCACAGTGGCTAAGCTGGCCGTCAATGTCATGAATACAATGCTTGGAGGTAAGGATGATTTGAAACTTTCACTTTGAGGACTGTGAAAGGCAGAGAAATACGAGGCACTGAGATCTCTAGTTGTTTTATATCATCAACTTTAGTCTTTTGACTTCTCTGCTGCTGCCAATATCTAATTCAATTCATTCAAGTGTCATTTTGTTGATTACACATTCAAATCTAGCCACAAGTACAAAGCAACTGTTGATTGGGAAAAATATGCATTCAAATCTAGTCCAGAAAGTGGAGCTATTTCAAATAGGATTTTTACCGTTAGGATGAGTATGAGTAATTGACGACACTAATTGCACAAATATTAATAACGGGTGAAGAAAAAGAAGAGCATTTTGTAAAAACTGTATACAAGTATAAGTATATATATTATTTTATTTATATAAGTCTTTTTTTTGGCTGTAGTTGAGTTTCATATTGCCTACCATGCTAAATTTCTGTATTTGGTAATACACTAAAGACCATATTTTCTTTGTGAAAGTTATATAAGTTTACTCTGGGAAATACTTAGTACTAAATTCTTATGTGACAGGCTTCAATTATTCATATTTTGTTAAAAAAAAGAAACTATTGAGCTGAATAACGAATAAATTATTCGCAGCACTAATTGGTCCAAAGAAAATAGAGTATGAATATTCAATGCTCTACTTGATAATCAGGTACCTGGTACTTCTTTAAGGTCACTTTGTTTGCACTATGTCAAGCAATGGTTCTGTTGATAAGAATTGGACTTAAAAATCATTTCTTAACCATGCTGCATTAGTTTTTGTTTCTTTACAAATGAGGCCTAAAACAAAATCTTGTATTCTAAGTTTTCTCAAATGTTCTTGAGTATAATGTTGAGTCGATAACTATTATACGTAAAATCTCAAATTTGTTTGTCTGAAAGTTTTGCCAATGGACAAGAAGCCATCCTTCTTTCTGATGACATTGCCGGCTCTTGTCCGCATTTGCAAAGCCTTTCCTCCGTTGTGTGATGATGCCGTTGCGCTTCTACTTCAGCTAGGTCGAATGGTTCATTCCCACCTGTCGACTCTCAGTATCTTTGTCAACACTGGTATGTTGCTTGTCTATGTTGTTAAGATAATCTATGCGGTTTTGCTGAAACTGCTTTGCAGAGTTTACTTTGCCAATTTAGTTTAGCTCATTGAAACTCTCTTGAATTTTGCATATAATTTGATAAATTTTACTTCTTGATTTTTGCATATAATTTGATAAATTTTACAATATTATGTTCAAAGAATAGGTCCTAACTTCATGCAAGTTTTATTGACATGGGAATATTTTCTTACTGACATTTAATTGCGTTGTTGAAATGATTTGCTGACAGGTTCTATTTCATGGGAAAGTGAAAACGACAACGAGAAGTATCTGATGAAACACGCTTCGCTGACTGAAATCAACGACGAGGAAACGTCGTCTGCTCTGTGCGAAAAACTGTATCAGTGCATTCATCGGACGTTCAGGGAGATTGTTGGTTCAGCTGCCATGCTGCAGTTGGGACTATGAGTGTGGAATGACTGATAAGTTGTTTAACGGAAGATGTGGAACGTGTTCTGGTGAAATCGCCAAAAGTCAGACAATACATCTTAGAGTAATATCTGATGAGTACAGATACCGATGTGGCAGTGAAAATATGGCTACTGTGCATGTAGTTTGTGTGATTAAAACGGGCAAGGTTGTCTGAATGTAACACTTACCAAATTGGCAATGCTTTAGGGGTGCCGTATGGGTAAATGCTATGCCCTCACATGTTCTGGTGACTCCGTGTCTACCATTGCAAGTGCGTACTTTCATGAATGTTATGGATCATGTGTCCATATATGAAGTGGTCCATTTTCATAACATGCGGTGTCTTGTTCGTCATTATGTTCAAAGAACATAATGTCTATTTTTTAAGGTTCAGACCATTGTTATGACTCCGGTTAAATCTGTCATGGATACGAGAAGGAGATAATGCTGCGGGAATTTTGTTGAAAAGAGTGAGACATGCGCTGAGATGGAGCAATTTGAAGTTTCTGTTTTTACTATGCTGGACATTTTTAGTTACTCACAGGAGAACAGTTCTTCTAATAAACCCACATATGCTGTATATGGGAATCTTGTGGAAAATTGGGCAGTTATTCCTAAATTTGTTGATTAACAGTTGTAATTCGTAAAACTTGTCATGAGTATTTCTCTACTTTAAGCACATTGTTAATAAATGCACGTCGACATTATCAGCATTACCTCATTTTCCAACTCGAGCTACACAGCTCTCTTTCCTTCTGTTTTCTCGGAAGAACCTTCAATTTTATGCATGCCTATTCTGAATTTATATTTATCTACCAGATATTTCAGTAAGGAAGTCAGTGTATAGAGAACTTTCCAAGTTGACCAGTTAAAAAGTTTTGTTCCTGCTCGATACTTCCTAGTTTCTGCAGGTTTAGTGCTGAAGTACTTGTTACAAATGCAATCTTAACGGAGCATTTTTAAATGTATTACTGTGTCTATATTAAATCCTTTTAGCATCCCTATGCTTAGACTTTTGTAACATTCTTTTGTCACCATAAATGCTACATGATGGGTAAATAAAATACTATAGGCAACATTGGTGCAAACCTGAGACATCAGGTCATTGCGTTTGTGGCCATCATATGTCATGGAGATCTATTCTGTAATGAATTGGCTTAACATAAGCTATTCACATAAATTTGTTGCACATGTCACAAGTAAATTTTCTGACCTTAGAGAGGACATTATCTCAGGAAAAACCCTATCAATCTGGAGCAAGTCAATAGATTCTAGTTGCCATTGAATGACCACCCAACCAAATAATATGAGGAGCCAACAACCACACAGTTTGAGCGTTCACATAGGAATGATCATTCTTGAGCCCAGAGGCTGGTCAACCAACCCAATGGAAGTTGAGAGGCTCTGATGAAGGGTGGAGTGACCTTGACCTCTTGAACTGCTACCTTGATCTTGTGTTTCATTTACCCCTCTCTTTAAAATGCGCTTTCTCCTTCTGTTTGCTCTACAATTCTATCCCACAGTCTCTCTTCTTCTTTCCCTTTCTCAAACCCTTTCTCATCTTGCGTGCCTGATTATCTGAATTTGACACCTGCCTATCAATTCTGTTTTAATTGAGCGCCTGAGAAGTGTGAATAAACTGGTTCCTGCGACTTCGTTTTTGTGCTGTAGAAATGTTTACGCTTACAATTGCGGAGTCTCGCGCACTGAGTGTGCTTCTGAGCGGTTACTATAGTTGCTTTACAAATGCATAAATACTTTGCAACAATACTGCATTTAAATACTCAGTAAAATCAAGTTGGATGGTGGCAATTTAAAACAATACATTAGATAGGCTGGATCCACAAGTGATATCATTTGTTAGATAATTAGATAATGAATCTAGTATATGAAATTACTCACACATGTAGGCCTATGTTGGATAATGGATCAAACACAATATATATTATTCAAATAGTAATGAACATTTTGACACAAGATGTCTATGGCTTGATGATTTGTTCATCAGGATAAAGGCGGTGTATGAGTCATTAGTAAATCTCGTTTTCTGCCACTCGCCATAACTAAGTTAAGTTTTGTAATTCAGTTACATTTGTGCTATTGTCTTATGTATGCATTTTATTTTTAAAAAAGAACTTCTGTTCACTTTTCAGGTTCAATCCAAGCTGCTTCGTTTTTCTGGACTCTCCTGTCGTCTGCCACATAATAGCAGACGAAGACCAACATGAGTGCACTGAATACGACAACTGCTGAGAGGATGGCCAGCCAAATGATTGCACCCATTCGCAGTTCAGTTCGGTCTGCGAATCCACCGTCCGATACCGAGTCATCAGCTGAAATGATTCAGTAACCATTCAGTTGGGATGTTTATAAAAAGCAAGTAATCTATTTCTTCTGTCGACAAAAGTGTGATGCATTATGGAATGAGGACAAAGCCCAACTCTGGATGTCGTATTAATGTTCGTATTGCAGGCCGATGTATGTTTATTTTCAATTTAGATTAAGATAAATTACTTGTGTTTTTATGTATACAGAGGTGTTTTGACAGGAGCGAAAACTGCTGATTGAATTATTTCACTGACTGTGTGTAGGCCTATGTGTGAGTATTGTGTTTGTGTCAACCCATATACTAGTGTGCGTCTGTCTGCAAATCCTGTGGGCCACCCTCCTGTCAATAAACTATTAATCTGGCCTACCCAAAGCTCCACAAATAAACTACGCTTACCACACCTCGACCAGCCAGCAGGGTTTACGCCTATACCCACTACCTCTGACCCAGTTGCTAGGCTTCCATCAGATGCCGTGCCAGATAGCAAACCACGTGGCATGACGTCACTGCGTCGGAAACTTTAGTGAGCCAACTATTACGGTTTCACAGATACCGATCAGATTCGAGATAAAATGTCTTGATTTATGCAGCGCCTGTTAACTCCACTGCTCGCACTCTGGCTGTGCCAGTCCCAAGCGCGAATGTAGGAGAGAAAGAGGGCAACGCCAGGTTATCACACGTAAAGTACCGGTAAGCAGAAACTATTACTATCAGCGCATACTTACTAAATTATTTATTGACGGCAGTTAGCATGCCTTAATTCAGCGTGAGAATAGACAGACGGCTGCTTACTTTTAACCGGTTGCGCATCTGGTAAGATTTCGTAGTGGTACGTATCATTTCCTGGTGGCCCTCGTGGCCCTGGTTCTCCTGTGTCGCCCTGAGATCCCATGGGTGCCGAGAGACCGGTTGACCCCACAGGACCTTTCAAACCTTGTATCCCTGAGGGGCCCGTTGGTCCGATAGGCCCCGTTCCACCTGGCACTCCGTTTGGACCAGGGTAACCCTTGGGTCCATCTTCTCCGTGTGGTCCTGGCTCTCCAATCATACCGCTAAGTCCGTTTGGACCCTGAATTACAAAACATATATTTATATATATATACATATATATATATATATATATATAACCTTATATGTTAGTATTAAGAGGCATTCTAATCTAAAATGAGAACTTCTATATAACGCCATAGATATACTGTCAATTGTCAAACCAGTTCTCCAGTCTCCTCATCGTGACCAGTGTCCACCCGGATTCTGACCTGGAACCGAGGAATCAGAGGACTTGATTTTATATGACCCCGGTGAATGTGCTGGCCTCCATGTCGAGGCTTCTGTGTGGCGCTGAGAATTATTAATTTCGAGGAGTTACATTACATCAAGCCGATGATCACGGTATAGTGTTTGATCCTATAGTCTTAATAAAGTTTCAGATCGTTTATGTTATCAATCGTAGGCTAGCTTTGATCTGTTGCTGCGTGTTTAGCTGAAATTGTACGCAGAGGAGATTGCAGTAAACTGGAAGACGTGTGTAAGTTTACCTGTTGTCCTGTTGCCCCGGTTGCTCCGGTTGCACCGGGAGGATAGGTTACCATGGGAACGGTTGTCGTGGAGTTGATGTCCATCCAGCTGGGAATAACAAGAGCAGTGGGACAGAGGGTCGTTTCGGTCTTTTGTAGTTCAGAAGCATTTGCCAACATTGGATCTACAGATAATATTTTTTACTGTAGCTTGTAAGCGTACACGCATTTTATATAGCAACTGTTAAAACTAAACTGAAAGATTTTCTGTTTTCTAAGGCTTATCCTGTCTCCTGACTTTCGTTTTAGGTTGTAGCCCTTATAGTAGTTTGGGCCGCGATTACGGTGCCATATTAATCGGCGTTATTATTATTATTATTATTATTATTAACTGTTTGGCCTCGACCCTGTAACTGCTTCACTGAATTGATCGGGTCAGATCGTTTGCCCCCGCTGCCCGTTTAAATGGGTGCCACCCCATTTAAGGTCCCGTGTACGGACCGAGATTTGAAATAAGCCAACATCAGAGGGGGCGAACAGCGATCAGCACTTACACGTACAGAGGCGCTTACCAATGCAGCCATGCGCTGTACATGCAAAACGACGAACGCAGGTAGGCCTACATACGGAAGCTCAACGGTGACATACGATTTTTTTTATTTATCAAATGGATAGTTTTGTGTATAGATCCAGTAGATAGTTTTCTAGTACGCACTAGATAAATCTATGCAAAATGGCTGACATAAATCAATGCCAAGATTAGACTTGTGAAAATCTCCTTTTAAGCTTAGAAAACAATAATAATGATAATAAAGAAATAGTGAAAGTTATAAGCTTACTACATTTTAGTAAACTTATAACTTTCAGTATTTGTTTATTACGGCATTTACTTGATAACAAATAGAAGGTCTAGGGTTGACGCCAATGAAAATTGTCAGCTGTACGACTTTCGAGCTTCGTGTCCCTCATTCCAGCGGAGCTCTCTTTATTGAGCCACATGAAGAGTTTATGGAGTGACCATTTGTTAATACTCCACAATATAACTGCACTTCAATGATGCCATACTTAAAAAGTGTTCAGAAGTGCTCACAGGCAACTTTGGCCGAGCGCTTTGTACAAGGTTACAAGACAATGGCTTTAAGTAGATCAAAGCCTGCGACAAAGACATGGAACATGACGCAACCATATCATGTCTCACCACAAGTATAAATAAAATAATGAAAAGGGGACAGTGTGAAGGATACAATAATATTGCCTATATATGTACGAAGGAACCAGATTTCGGAGCCACTATATTGTTTCTAAGATTAAAAAGAGAATTTTACCGAGATATTCTTGGCATTGATTTATGTCGGCCATATTGTATAGATTTATCTAGTGCGCACTAGATAAATAAAAAAATCACATGTCACTGTTGGGCTTCCGTACCTACGTCTTGACGAAAGCTCACTGGCATTTCCTTTTCACTTATTGTAGCCTATTGTATCGTGCTATATATATATATATATATATATATATATATATATATGTGTGTGTGTGTGTGTCTGTGTGTGTCTGTGTGTGCTACGCTGCATCATTGGAAACTCACGTTCATCCCCAGGTCGCCCGTTTACACCTTTAGGTTTTATGGCACGAAGTTATGACGTCGGCACTGTGTGTGTGTGTGCGTGTGTGTAGGCCTATGCGTGTGGGTGTGGGTGTATATGTATGTGTTCGTGTGTGTGCGTGTGTGTGCCAGTGTGTAGGCCTATGCGTGTGTGTGTGTGTGTGGCTTACCTGTGAAGATGTAGCCGGCCACCAACAGAATGAAGGGGTATTTGAAGGTCATGTCAAAGGTGGCGTTCAGTCCAGTCGTTACCTGGCCACTGACATCGATATCTTCGTTCATTTTCGGTAGAACTAAATCTAGTGGAACAAACCGTGCTCCAATGGCAGCTGGAGACGTCAAGTGGACCACTCCCAACCAGTCTCCGGGTCTGACAAGGGCACACGAGCTCTGGAACTTTGCCTCCATGTAAATCTAAGCAACGAACACATCCTATATGTGTGAGCCGCTCCTGTTGCGCCATTTGCATTAAATTAATAGAAGGTCACCGTTGATGACAAACCGATCAGTAACACAGGGATTGGATTCTTTTAAATTCTCGAATAATCGCAAGTTCAAGTATGCTTGTGGTAGTGGCATATTACCCAGCCGATTTAAAGGTACGCTGACTTAAGGGCAAATTTGGTGTGCAATAAGACAAAATTTACTTCAAACGGCAGCTGTTCCTTTTCCTGATGCAGATAAAACAGTCATGGGAAATGCACGAACTATTACTGCGCCCCGACATTTGCGTTTCCGCTATTCCTAACAATACATTCTCATGCAACAGTTGGATAAATGCCCTTGCAGCCCTTCTTACAGCTAGAGTTCATAAGTACAGATTGATACCGGTACATTATTAAGATTGCATAGCCTCAGTGTCCCATTTGCCACGGAGGCATAGGGTTTGACACCCATTCCCACTCCCAGATTCAGCTACAAGGGCGTTGAAATAAGGCGAAATTTTTCAGATTCGCAGAAATTCTCACCACATTATATACCACCTGTTCTTTAACTTGTTTGACAAATCGGATCATACAGAGCCAACACATTTGACGGTATAAGTTTGATTCAGAGTAGATAACTTACGTCCTCTCTGTATCCAGCAATCGACGAAGTGGCCGTCATTTGCCAGATGAGCCTGAATCTCTTGGCCGCCGGATCAGCAGTTACGGATGGATCGTCGGATGGTCTCCAGACCTGGAAAGAGACGTTCGTCTGTGCGACGAAGAAGGCAGAGATGGCGAAAAGGATCCCCGATTGGTGGATCTCGCTGAGAAGGAAAGACCTTCCGACCTGTGGTAAACCCGTCTGAGCAGTCCCATCCGCGCTTCCAACGACGGAGATATTGCTAGCTACAAGCAACAAGAAGTCAATTCTAATTAGTCTACCATTTGACCCGATTGTCATGCGCAACCGCTCTATATAGTATAGGCCTAGTCTATGGCTCTATTAAAGATATATACCCATTCGCCCATCTTGCCTCTAGATTACGTTCTCTTTCCCCTATGCCTAATGCCCTAATACCTAGAGTCCTTGAAGCCACGTTCTATTCTAACCTATAAACGGGGTCGGTTCGAAAACGCTACGGCAATAGATTATATGAGGGGAGCTACATAAATATCTTAAATTAAAGTGAAATGGGCCTATTAGTTGGATAACTGGATGGGGCTATAAACGTGCCAGCATTCTTACGTGGATGCAATATAATACAGTTAAGCTCGTCAAATTCCAGAATAATATCGCCACTGGTCGCAATTTGCCAGTGCCAGTCCCAAGCCTGGGGAAAGGAGGAGGGCGATGCCAATGGCCTTTGTTACCACAGTGTCGTTAAATTGAAATACAACACCAAATTTCAGAAAGTCGAGCTGGCTCAGCCGCAATTATAGGCCTATTTATAATACATATAGCTCATAATATAAAACCAATGTTGCCATATGAGACCCATGTCAAGCACAAACATATGCGTGTGTACTGTGCTGCACACATGATGTACTCATGTATACATACATGTATACATGGCCATGCGTAGGCCTACATGTATATTCTCTAACATGCATAGGCCTACATGTATATGGATAATATATATGCAACGACTTGCATCGGTCTATTATCTCAACCCTCAGTTCAAAATAATAGTATGATACACTATAGCACTATTATGAAGCTGTTTCTACCGTACCTTGTGCATTCGTTGAACTTATAAACACCAGAAAACAAACGACACCGTATGTCCCACAGTATGTCGCTCGAAAGTTCCTCATTTTCCAAGACAGGCGCATTTACTCATGCTGATCTAAAAGGACTTTGAACCTAAGAGCGCCTTTCCATAGACCGCTGAGAACATTTGACAAATCCGTCAAAACACAACAGTAGGCCTAGGGTCTGGAATTTTGTCGCTTTGTTCTATCACCCCACGAACGCCGTGTGCTACAGGTAAACGAAACGCAGGGGTAAGCAGACGGCATCAGCTGCCCCGTCGAACATACGACGCTGAACTAGGCCGTTATGTTACACGCTCTCAATAGGCCTATATATATATATATATATATACATGTCATGGGTGGCGGTTCAGCTTAATAAGCTTCGTCACTGGAGAAAATGTTGTAGCCTGCGGCGATAGCTTTATGTGCTCAGTATAATCGATTCGCTCCACTGCATTTCCAATTCTTCTGAGTCTTTGCTGACAGGGACTGTTATAAAATATAGGCCTAAATGACTCATTTGTTTGTTAGGCCAACAGCCATTCATATAGACACACATATGTACTCAGACATCAAAGTTACCCAAAGTATGAAGATTGCGACTGTCAGAGCCAAGAGAATAACGACGTTGCTGGGCTAACATGTATACTTGCAGGCATTTATTAATGATCCCTGTCACATCTGTTACAGCAGCTAACGTTTTAGGTGAAAATAGCAACGATAATAAGAATCGCTTCTTGTTTGATAAATATGAATATCCATACAAGTTTGCAGTGTGTGTGTGTGTGTGTGTGTGTGTGTGTTTGTCAGTCTAAGAAATCCAAGCGGAATGACCCGACTTTACTTAGGCCTAAGCGCTATGACCTATGTATATTCCAGCATGACAAGCATACACATTGGCATAGCTGATTATATGTTCAGATGGTGCTAGAAACCCACGACGTGTAAAGAGGTCCATAAGATAATAAAATTAGTAATCTAATTCACTTTTCTGCTTCTCTGGTGATAGGTTGGTATGGTTAAAATCGTGTCCAGTTAACTCTTCAAAGTGCCAGGTCCTTGGCCTGTAGGCAGACCGTTGATGAAAACTCTAATTATAGCGCCTCTAATTATATGTCAAAGCGGTACTCACATAGATTGTGCACATAGGCCTACTTGCAATGTGGTGAAAAACTTAAATATCACTTATAAGCTCAGTTTATGAACTGCACCCAACCATCAATTTCCAGGTAACATAAACGAAGATGAGATGCTTTATAGTTAGAATTTATGCCACAAGTAATCATCATGTACTTGGAAAGTTTATGCTTTACAGAAAATGTAGGTACTTAACAACATAAGCTCAGTTTGAGAAAACTTAACTGGAGGCAAAACTGTTTCTAATTGTCTATAGTCACGACTGTACCGAGTGCATTGGAGTCTAATGTTTGACTGCCTACCTGTCTATTCTACAAATCTGCTCACGTTTATATGGTCCTATAACTTTCACTCTTGAGGACGCCATCCTCAATAGCCTAAGAGCGCTTTCTCAATTCTAAAGCATCACCAGTCACCACTCACCACCTGCCTTCACTTGAGACCAATGATGACAGACAATTTGACGTAAACTGTAAACCACTGCGATGAGTAACTATAACACAAACAGTTAATCTTGACGTCACTGCTATCAGTGTCTAGGATGTAAATCGTAATCTATGACGTCACTTCGATGAGTGATTACGACATGAACATAAGCTGTGACGTCACTGTGATAATAGCAGCGGCGTCAGAGCCACGCGTAGCGACCACTGGGTTTCGTCGAGCTGCTGCGCAAACTGCGGCCCGTATTCAGTTCACTGCATCTGGTGTGGCTGTCAGAAGCGCCCCTACTATCACCAGCGTCTATCAGGGTTTCCCTTCTCCGTTGGTCGGCATCGCGACAGCTGTACGCTGACGCCGGTCTTGACCAGGCGACGTTGGACCTCGTCCTCCTGTCAGCTCCCGGCTGATCGCTGCCTTGACGGATGGGCGCCTCGAGTACTCCGTTTGACTTGGGTTGTTTAAAGGCGAAGGCCGCATTGCTTCTCCTTCGTTCCGCCTCTACCGTAAGGTTCTGCAGCCTTTCGAGCCTCAACATCCGCATGATCAGCCTCTCCTCCTTCAGACGGTAACATCTGACCGCAGCCTCGAGCTCTCTCCAGCACTTTTCGCTGCGTCCCAGTGCCTGGATATTCAGCGCTCGGGCGGCTGGCGGAAATGCCTCTACGAAGGCATAGACGGCTTGCCGGTGATTTCCGCCCTGCCCTATCGTCTTCGGTTTATTGGTGGTGCCCTCTTTTCGACCTCCTCGCCCTCTGCAAGTTGAACTCTGCCGTGGTACCGCGTCCTGTGAAGTAACCTCGCATTCTCTTGCGTCACCGGCAGAGGGCGGAGTATTCTTCGTACCAACCCGGATGATGCTAACAATGACGTCAGATTTGGCGTCTTTCGCCCTGGGCGTTTGGTTTATATTCTCGGTTGTCTTACTCGTTCCTTTCGAGCAGCTCTTCGGAACGCAGGCAACGCGTGTTGTTGCATGAGTCTGACTTTTTGGAGTGGACTTGTTCCACTGGACAATGTCATCCCCGTTCGTCGGATTAATGACGCGGCATGACATCTGATGTCGAAGATGCGTTGACTCATTGAACGTCAGCGCGTGCCTTGATTGTTCACTCGTCCATTCGGCAGGTGGCGTGTTATCGTGTGAAGCGTCGAAAACAATGTCCGTTGGTTGTATTGCACCTACTTCGGACGTTGGCTCACAACACCCAGTGGGTGACACTGGGCAGCTGGACAGTCTGTATTAATAAAGAGCAACAACAGTAATTATTCGACAATGCTGGAAAACATTGTACTGGCTTAGGCTACATCAGTTTTTATCAGTCAAATTATTATTATTGGCCTTGCACTGAGAAACATCCTACTTTTAACAAATTCACCAATCAAACACACTCTACAGTACATAGAACAAGCTTTATTGGTCTTGGAATTGCTAATTGCTTTAGCAAATTAATAGTAAATTAATGTAACATATATGCATCAAATAATAATTTAAAATTTAGGATCTTATAACTCTTTTAGGCTTTCAAACTGCTTAGGTTTGTATAAGACATACAAAAATAATATAACTAATAATTTCAAATGTTATGTGTATATAGGCCTTCAAGTAACTAATCATTTAAATTGCTTGTGAGTGTGTGTGTGTGTGTGTATGCTCTATAGGCCTCCATGTATACATGTGGGTAAAAACATTCACATATGCAAATACATAATATTAATATGCCCATGTGCCTGTATAGAATATAATGTTTATGCAGGGCCTAGATTGCATAAAGGCCCTTATTAGGCCCGTGGTTTATAGTCCTTTGGGATAAATACATGGGCATAACTTTGTATTGTGACGGTGATGTCCAGTTATCAGCCCTTAAAAGTGGTGGTGACATGTAGTCATGCTACTGCTGTGCTTCAATAATTTTTTGACATGTTCTTTTAATTTGAAGCATGTTCAGGCAATGACAATAACTTGCAGTGTTTTCTTGTACACCCTATATATATATATATATATATATATATATATATATAGGGTACACACACATATATATACCCAAATTAATATCACAATGCTGATGAAACCTTCATGTTGACTAGCCAATGCTGATGTCTTATGTCGCTAAACTCGATGAAAGAGAGAGGAGAACAGAGAAAAAGGGTGAGAAAGAGGGATGGAAGGGAGGAGGGATAGTTTACTTACTAAAAAGTAACAAAACTGTTGAGTCCTAGCATTACTTAGACCCAGTATACACACTGAAGCAACCTAAAACTTCATTTCTGCAAAATAAGCCCATGCACAATTAATCTGGATTTTTAAACCAAAAGGTCTCTGCACAACCCAGTCTTTGTACCTTTTCTCCATGCAAATTACAATTAAGTAGGCTAGCCATAGCCAAACAGCAGTTGTCGTGTTTGGTATACATGGCGTAAATCTACAAATATGATGACCTTCCTTCAAATGAGTATGCTGTTTTAGCTAGAAATACTCGATCTACAAGCAACTGAAAAGTTGTGAAACTGCTCGTAATCACCGATGCTGGGCTGGGAGCGCCTTTCAGTAAATTACCATTGAGTTGCGCAATATAAGACCTCTGAGTGAATTAATAACTATGACTGTAACTACTTACTTGTTCGTGCGCAGATGGCTATTGGCATTCTGAACTGGCGTCATTTGCAGCGTCTCCAACGAAACCTCTAACTCCTCGGAACCGCTACTCATCGTAAAAACGCTTCACTCGCCATTTCGATGAATGCTATATTCAATGGCAGCTTAATCGCTTGACTTAGAGAACCGCAGATTTAAATCCATATTCAAACGACGTGTCCACTTTGAGAGGGAAATTTAAAAGGGAGTTTTACGCCCGATTTGCCAATCAGTTAAATATGATGCCGACTGCTATAGTGAACATACTACTGTCTCGGTGTTATCAACTAGCATAATTGTTATATTCGTTGTATTAAAATTGGTTTCGGTATAAACTAAATCGAACTTAATTTCAAATACAACCAACATACATAGATAACACTGTACCCAGTGAATGTTACGTAATGATTAAACAGCTAGTGACGTAGGCCTAGTCGTTTTTGACAAACTTCACGAATCGGAATAAGGGTAACGGGTGATCCTCCGAGCGGCCGTCCAAAATTAAAAAATATATATAAAACGTGAACATAATGCAGTCTTCTGTTTTAGCACGATTCTTTTCGTCAATCCCACTTCTTATTGAACATGATTCTTTTCATCAATTATTCCACCCCTTGTCAAAAACCTTCTCATCATTCCCGGTTTCCATTAAAACGCAATCCTATTATCAATCCCGCTTCTAGTTAAACATAATTCTCTTAGCCAATAATTATTCAGCTTCTAGTTAAACATAATTAGACCAGATGAAGTACAAAGGTCTTTAAAAGGCTTATAATATGTAGGCCTACAATACATGCATGTAATATTCTGCATGATTGAAACTTTAGCCTTCAGTGACATTTGCATGCATCTTAAACTACAAACCAAATGTGCAGCATAACGGAAAAACAGTAATAGTCTCATAAACTGAAGCAAGCTCCAATAAAGTTTATGGCCAAAATGCCCAAAACTGCTAATATTCATAATTTCATAGCCTATGGTCTTCGTTTATTGGTTTCAAACTGACAGACAACAGTATTATTACAATTATAGCATGACCGGATAAAGACAAGCTACTACAGAAGTAGAACTTAACTGTACGGCAGCTATGCAAGGCGTTCATCATGCCCTACATTTGATTTAACCAACACCACCGCTTAGCGATTGGAAGGACGAGTCAACTTTATGAATATTTTAATTCCTACTGCTGGTAACTCCAACTCGTATCCATTTCGCAACAGCCTCTTGTTGAGACTGCTTAGCTTTTCAAAACCATGATAAGAGTTAACCTGGTAACAAAAGATTTAACTGCTCAGTCCGCTGCATTGGCTTCCAGTAGAATTCAGCGTAAAATTTAAACTGGTTCGTCTTATCCACAAAACCTCAGCAGCATTCATGCCTACCTTTAACTACTACCATATCCTTACATTCTGCCATGCGGTCTGGAAGCGGTCTGGGTATATTGGCTAAACCTCAATGTAGCTATATCATGCAATCCATTTTGCTGCCCCTAGGGAATGGGAACAATTACCAATGTGTGTCTAAATTCAAATTCTTTCTCTAGACTATTTCTCATTGGTTTTCAATAATTTGAGCATCTAGCAGCTCTATATCTGGCAACCTACTTACTAACCGCATCTCAAGTTCACATTTCTGCATGCTGCAAAAAGTTGCCATGATAATAATAATACAGATAATAACAATAAGATAAATTTGTAACATGTTAGCACAAACATACATGATCAACAGGTTAATCAACATTGAACATTTTGAAAAAAACAATAGCAAGTTCTTGAAACGTTTAGTTTTGTAATCATAATCTCCAAACTTCGAAAGCCACATGAAAGCCATGCTTACTCACGAGAGCCGCATTTAACCACAGTACGATAAACCACTGAGGTTAGTTATTTCTAGAAGCAATAGTAAACAAGGAAGTCATAAATAATTAACATACTAAATACTTGTATAATACTAAATCATAAATATGTTAATAAATTACTACATTAAATGCCAATCCACAACAAAACATACAACCAAGTATTACAATAATAATCAGATACACTTGTCATTTGTGAATTTCTGTTGAAATTGAATGTTACAAACATTTTCAGTATGTCTAATATACCTGTGTTTTAAATACTCAAAGCATTTATTCATAAACATAATTATACTTGTAATTTTAACTCATAAGTGAACAGTAATTCAAAGCATTGCAAAAAATTAACTTGCTTCAACAAGTAAACACAATAGAGCTTGACCCAAATATAATTATCAGCTCTACTAACACATGAAGAGGAAAAACTTGAACTTTGAATTCAGTAGATAACTCAGAGGGGCCTCTGCCAACTAGGGGAAAGGCCTCCTGAAGTTGCAGTTTAACGACACTGTGTGATAACATAGATCATTAGCGTCGCTCTCTTCCCTTATCCATGTTCGGGACTGGCACTACTGGACTGCAAGCAGTGGAGGAGTTCAGAGCCTCCTAATTGCTGGCTAGCTACAGGAATGATCATAAACAATTTAATAGACATTACATGGTTCAATATATATGCTTCACATCTGGCATGCCAGAGTTAACAAATTATAGTGCTACTATCTATTAAATAAGATCTCATTTTAAGCATAAAGTTAGTTATATAACTGAATTATCTAATAAACCACCTGTACAAATATTAGAGATCTATAATTTACCATAGCAGAGACACTGATGAAAGGACCTTGCTTCAATTTGTCCATACACGGTTTCTAAATAAATATTATTTTGAGGAAATTCTTGTTATCTACAAATTAACATATCTCCTTTGAATTCAATTCAATCAAATATCAAAAATATATTTTTGTGGCATGTACAGTTTTAAGTTTTAAGCTTTCATTTCACCTACAAAAAGATTAACAACACATCCTGAATAGGCGAAAACAGCACAGAAAACATTCACATTAAAAATAACTAACAGTTCTAGTCTTCTTAATAACTACTAACAATAACATTAATTTCCTATAAAGCCTAAACACCCAGTACATGTTCCTACAATGAACTGAAGCCAGTCTAAGATGCCAGGTTAGAAGAGGAAGATGTTGCTGATGCTTAGTTAAAGGGGAAGAAGTTGGTAATGAAGTCTGAATCTACATACTCTGCTTGCTCATGTACCTCATCGCCAAGAAGGCTGCAGAAAGTGCGATTGTCTAGATTAATATCAGCACACGAGGCACGACCACTCAAACAATCCAACAAAAATTTCGTAATAACTGGGGTCGTATAAGGTGTTGTGTCTGCCAGATGACACGGTGTAACAGCACCACCGCGCACACTATCGAGGAGTCCACCAACAGCCCAAGCACTATCCAGGCCACTTGGTGTGAGAAGCAGGTTGGGATTTGATGAAATTGGTGATAGATCATTAATTGGAGACACCCATGAAAGATATGGAAATGCTCCGCCAGAGGTCTTGAATGGTGTGAACAGCATATGGTTAATGTCTTCCTCATCTTTCGGCGTATGCAAGGCATCCTCCTTATTTGGAGTCTTGACCAAACAAATTGCTATGCTCTTTGTTGCATCTCCCAAATCGCATTCACTGGTCAAAGGAATGTGACCATCACAGACTGCAGATTCTGCATTCTCATTGAGCTCATCCACTTCTGTTGCAGTTCGCAAAACTCTCAAGTCCTGCTTTCGACGGTGATGCCTGTAGAGTTTCGGCTTCGGAAGGCCGTGGGACTTTGCAGCACTGGTTCTTCGATCAGACCAGCAAAGAAGTTCACTGGCACATGTAACGGTTGCGGGTATTTCTGAAGTCGAGTCGGCCAATGTATCGGACATTTCCCTCCTTAGAAATGGCGTTTCTTTGTCACCCACACTATAGCATAACTGCTTGACATCTCTAACATAACTCTGATCCACAATGGACGAATCAGCCGTGACGTGTTGCAGCGTCGTAACATCACCAACTGATGACCAAGTGAGCTCTCTATCCATCGAGTACCTCTGCTTCCTATTCAGAGATCTAATCTCAGAAGCTGAACCTCGCTTTCTCGACGGCGGATTAGTTAGGATAAGAGTTTGGTTCTGTTCAATGGTTTCCTCGTAAGGCATTATGCTGACATCTGGAAAAATATTGACAATCATTCATAATTAATTTACGACTTAATGTTCTCCGGGTGACCTGGCTTTAAAAAATGGAAATGCATTTCATTCACACCTATTCTGGCCCTCCATCTGGTTTCGCTAACCTCTCACATTGATTTTTTATCCATCCTATCTGGTAGACTGCTGACATCGACTATTTTCATTCTGTTATATTCTAATTACCTAAACATACATCACGCTGATGAAATTCATTTTAACAACTAATTAACAATCTTCCTTGAATTCAATTTAATCTAATTCAAATATAAACAAATTTATTTTTATGACATGTATAGTTTAAACTATCAAGCTCTCATTTCACCTATAAACAGATAACTCACTGTGAATATTTGTAGGGTGAAAACAGCACAGAAAACTTTCACATTCTATTTCAAGTATCTCTTTCAAAGTAGTCACCAATTGATAACTTCTTGGTGCTCTATGCAATAACATGTTATTGGTGCTAAAAATCCAGGGTTCATCTTTCTGTTGCAATTGAACTGTATAAGGTGTTTACCATTTTGCAATGAAAATTCAAGTCCAGTAGATGTTACGGCTGAAATAGGTTGCAAGAACGAACCAACTGTTATTTCAGTAGAATCTGTAGCAGACATTAGAAAACCACCTATAGATATGGATCCATTTTATATGCAGGCATTTAATATTTGCGTAAAAGCCCTACATTAGCTGAATATCCTCTAATTATGGAATTCCTGGAGCCTTTGCACACAGCGATATAAAAAGCGCATCAGAAACCTGGACTAAGGAATGACCCAGACTAAACTCAAGCCAATAAATATTCATGAAGTGTGGAAGAAACACTGCATAATTAATATTATTCGAGTATAGAGATCCTTTGAAAGAATTGAAAACAGTGTTTGTCCAATGGAAACTGTTTGCAAAAACACTCAAATGTTTTCACAAAAGTTCCTCAGCCGTACTTCATCAGCTGTATTGGCTTCCTGTTGAATTCAGAATAAAATTTAAATTTACCTGTTTGACCTACAAATCCCTAAGCTCAGCTACCACGTCTTCATGTGCTACTAACTCCTGACATCCCCATTCGTTGCCTGCGATCATCAAGATCTTTTATCTGAGCAATAATGCAGACGAGTGATGGCTCTTTTGCATTCCATGACTCTGCTCTTAAGGAATGGGAATCAACCGTCACTCTCTCTCTCTCTACATAACTCAAATTAATTTCCTTCCCTCAAAATGAGGTGCAAACCTCACTATTTATCCTTAGCTTTCCAGGATTTGGAAATCTAATTGCATCTTCTCCTGGCGACTGACTATCCGCACCTCAGATTCACATTTTGGTGTGACCTAGTGTGTGTTACAAATTTTAAAAATCTATACATATAAAGAAGAAAAGTATGTATGTAACTATTTAAGCATGTTCCACAAAAACTTTTGATCAACTCGAGCGATTGCTCACAAATTTTGTAAGAACACTATTCAGCAGGCCACAAAAAACAGGGAGATTCTTTACAGTGTTACCCCTTCCCCATGTTCGCCAATAAGGAGGCATTTACAATATGTGCAATTACCTGCAATACCTGCCAAAAGAAATTACAAATTCAAAATTACGAAGTCCTTGCCTCACTCATGGCCAGTTGTATGTGGCATGCTCAAGAGTAGGAACTTCAAAATATTTGTATGTTTTAGCTCCAGGAGGAAAAAAAAAGTGGTTCAACCTGGGCAAAGCCGGGTGCTTAAGTAAGTAAGTAAATAAATAACAGTATACACTGGGGTATACAATAACTATGTTCAAAATACCTTGCGACATTCTTGTGTCATTTTCTCCAATGTTTAACTTCATGGAGCCATGCGCATCCCGTTTCTCAGATATTCTGTCTACATCGAGTGTCCAGTATGCGCTGCCTGACCGTCCATTATGTCCAGTTTTCTTACGTACAAAGATATCACTAAGTGACAAGCTGTGTCGAATGGAGTTCTACAAATTACAGTTACCACACTTATAATATCATCTACATAAATAAAACAATTTAGGTAGCAGAGAGTTCATAAACATTTTGAAGCAATTATTGCTCAAAAAGTGTCTGAAGACACAACTAAAAATTATTTCATAACAATATTCTAAAAGATACCAACGACAAACAACATAATATAATAATATGATTTCTTCTACTTGTTCCCAGCCTTCTTCAAGCGGGTTCAAATGTTCCACATTGCCACTCCTCTCTCCTCTTCGCTTCCTCTTTAAGTCTCTTGTAGCCTTCTGGCATCATATAGTCCAGCACCATTCATCTTGGTCTTCCTTTTCCTCATTTTTGTTCCATTTTTCCTTCTATGATAGTTTTCCTTATTGAGTTACCTCTTAGCACATGCCCTATCCATCTCCTTTGTCTCTGTCTTATCGTGCATAGTAGGGTTCTTTTTCTAACATGATTGCTCACTTCAAATACCTTTAGCCAGCTTTGACATGCCGAAAACTTTAATGTCCAAAACTATTACGTTTTTTAATTGATAAATACTCTATCTCCTACTCAATTTTGTGATTGGATATCAGTCTGATTTCACCTCATGCCAGCTAAAATGTTTGTACAACACCGAATCCTTCAGATCTAATTATGTCATTTGATATGATGTAGCATTCATGAATAATGTGAAACCCTGCAATTCACATTTACCTTTTGTGTTTAGCATATTACTAAACGGGACATAGGTAATGTAAAATTTCATTTGATTGTGTTATTAACTTTAAACAGACAAACCTTCCATCCTGGATTTTTGTGGTATTTATAGTAAGAAAACCGGTTTTCGACCCATTCGTAGATCTCCCGCAGGGTCATCCTTCGATCCAACTTGGAGCAAAGCGCCATCTGGATGAGTTGGACGTACGAATATGGCGGCCGCTTGTCTTTTTCATTGTCATCCTTGTTACCCTGTTACAACATCGGAAAAAACTTATTCCTAGGTAAAGATGATGCAGCAATTATGTTCACATGAAAAAGAATCATCATATATTCCTCTCAAGAATTGTACTTAAGGTATGCTGTTATTATGAAAATTAGAAACTCTTTTATAGCATAATCTGAAGATACTTACAAACATCCTAATGATGGTGCCCTGAACCCCATAGCAGCATGACATCAAAGAAGTTGCTTTGGAAGTTGATTCTCAGCAAAATAACCCACATATTAAATATCCACAAAATTTCACATACACTTCTACGCGCATTCGTATAAATAAATGTATGAATGTATAGCATATATACAATATAGACATACTCGTGTGCATATATATATCACTATGTGCAGAATCTGATGTCAGAGATTGGTGTAAACTGGGTGTGCAATAGCTGAATCAGATAGAAATAAGTGAAGAAAGACGATGAGAAATATGAGCTACATCAACAGATGATGACGAGCAGATGTACCCTGTACAGAAAGAAGCAAGAAAAGATACTTTGAAACTTGAAGTGCAATGATTACTGACAGGACTAATTACAAACAAGTGGAAGTAGCTAACTGTAAACAAGCAAGAACCAATAATGAAAAGAAGTGGGCTTGAATACATTGTACACTACTAAACAAGTGAGCGTGATATGAAGATATTGCCCATGTCACTGTGGAATGGCTCTCCCATTACCTTGTATGCAGATAAGTGGTTCTCAACGAGGCACAACGGTTGCATTGTTCCTGACAGCACATTGCTCGAATTACACATGTTAACCGGTGGTTGTATGTGGCCAACATCTGTACCAAAACACATTAGCAGATAAATTTTTCGTTTAATTAAGACAAAATCACAAGCTAATTGTTGATCTGGTTGATAATGTCTCCGAAAATTAATGTCTAATCATGCAAGAAACTCTTCTTCTCTGCATATTATGAGCCCATCAAGACTAATGATTTCCACTTATGAACTAATTTATTTGCAGACAGACAAAGTTAAAGAGGTACAATACATGGTAGAAATACCACCTGGGAAGCAAATGTGAGTGCTGCACTGAGCTGGGCCTGTGTCCATGACATTTGCAACAGTTTCTAGTCACCAAAAGTGTAATTAATCAAGGCTTCTCTACATCATGCAGCGCAACATAATCATTACTTTCTTCTAAATAATAGGAATAGAATAAGTCAAAATCTTTGAGAAATTGCACCAAACAATGAATTATAATAAACAAATATTTTTGCATCACAGACACTAAGCAGAATGTGAAAGCATTGATTGTTTGCTTGTGATATCAAATATTCCGATTTACTTGCTAAGAAAAAGGTAGAAACATTTGAAATGCATGTAGTATAAGTCATCGAAAGACGGAGCAATTCTCAACGTTAATGACAACCACCAGACCAATGTACTTTGTTCGTTAGTAGCAAAACAATTGAAGAATCAGGATTTTAGTATAAATTATTTTGTGCCAAAGACAGAAAAATTGTTTTACCATGTTTAACTTGTTCTGGAAACCTTTTGTGGACAATATTAATTCCACCATCATGTTCGAGCTTTTCTCTTTCTTTAACCGTTCTCCTAGACAGGTATGAACCACTGCACTCCTTGGCGCCAGGATACCCATTGTTCTTTGAACCCATGATTTGGTTCTTCACAGGTTTAAGTTCAGTTTGGTCAGGTGAAGCCAGCTTCACTGACAACAACTGAGAATTGAAATAGCAGTCGGCGCTAACATTTTCTAAATCCATGGTGCTAACCTGCAATCGGTCTCCTCTACCAACAGGACTTGGTGTTCGAAACTCTGAACAGGATAAATGATATGGTGGAGAATCAAGTTCTCGGCGGAAACTTTCTTCCAGGATGATCGGCTCCCGTGATTTGAGTGCTGCCTTCTGATGCGGTAGCTGGTCTGGATCAGAGACTTCCTTCAGCAACTCCTCTGGTTTTTGTCCACCTGTTCTGATGCTGATTATTTCAACAATGGTCTCTTCCTGTGCACTATCAGCTATCTCGCCAGCCGCCCTCTGATTCAGAGAAGCCATGATTTCATCCATGGCTTTTGCAGTTATTGCCTTTGGATCATCATTTGGTTGTAAAACTAGAACTTTCTTGATCACATTCCCAGACAGAAGCGAGTTAGATTTAGTTAAATCCAAGGCAGCAGGTTGCAGAGAAGAGTTCTGCACCATTGGCTCTGACAATTGTTTGTGATACAAATTAAATCTATCGCCTTTTTTGTCGTTATTCACATCAACCTTTTGCATTTCTGGTGCTGATAATTGCTGGTAATTTGGAGATACAACATTTATTTGCAAAACATATTCTTGATCAACGGCATCTAGCAGAAAATTTGATTCTGTATCGATCTCAATTTCCTCTATTACGATTTCTGACTGGTCGGACTTCACTGAATCTAGGTAGATATTACCAACTTCCATGATGCAAACCATAACACGAAATGTTACTAGTATCAAAGGCCCCCTTAACCATCAGATTGTAGTTTTGACAATTTCGACCAATTACGTGGCTGCTTCACAGAGGCCATAACATCTAGCAAAATAAACAGTTGATTAAAGGTAACAATTTTATATCAAGAAGGTTGACAAATATCATTGGCTTTACTACAAAAATAAACAAGTCAGGATAGGACTAAAGTAATTATGATAAAGATATGCAAAACGAATTCCACGAAGTGTTGAAAACTTGGAAATCAGTAGAAACATTGTATAACACATGGAAAGAAATAGACATTGTTGCAGGCAATATGCAATCACCTCAGCAGCACTGTAGTGGTGCAATGTATTAGAGTTCATTTATAAGTCTAACTGTTTGCACAGTTATATTAACTAAAAAGATCAAGGTTTTAACAAAATATACATACTACGTGTACCAAAATGTGCTTTCAAACTAAAAGCATTAAAACTTTAACTCCATTTATCAACGCATATAATCGTAGTCAGAGTAAACGTGGCAACAAATCAATGCTAACACAAAGGCATAAGAATGCGGCTTAGCCATTTACTATCAACCACTTAACACCTCAAAAGGACATTGGCACAAGGCAAGACTTCATTACCGAGGATCGTTAAGACCACTCGTCGTCCAATAAAAATGTCAAGAACTTTTGTTTATCACTAAAGACATGCAAGTGACTGTCAGTAACGATATGATAATTAAGTACACCGATAAAACCACAGCCTGTGTGTCAACTGTCAAGTACCCCACAGTACATGTTTGGGCTCACTCTGTAGGGCGTGATCAAGATTAACACGTTAATATTATAAAATTAAAGCACTGAAACTAACAAATAGAATTGAAAGTGCTTGCACGCTTGCAAATTTGTGAAGTTAGCAGTAAATCAGCGTAGATACCACGCAGAAGAGTTAGAAATACAATTTTTTTATCAACTACACTTCGATCTCTGCCATGTCTAAACAAATAATCCGGATATACTGTCATGCCAACTATCACGTGACTTTTGTAGGTCAGATAAAGACAGTAAATAGAAAAGTTCAGACTCCGAAATTAATATAGTTGAGATTGCGAAATTTCGACTTTCCAGCTTCATAAGTTTGCATCAACCAAAAGCAATTTATCTAAAATTGGCCTTACGGATACATTCATATGTCTATGTTGTCAATAAACGTTACTTCATATTTATGTTGACTTGAGGTTTGGGTTAGCGCTTTATCCTGACCCTCTACGACTCACGGGTCACGGTCCTCAGTCCTCATGGACCAATAATTTACGTTACTTCATTGAGCTTTGCCATCTGTCGGTCATGAAAAAATACGTCTTGTTTACATAATGCATTCAGCGCGATTAATAATTATACTAGTTGAGTTATGTTTGTATGTCTGTGAAGTAATGAACATTCCACTATACATTCGCCAGATGTCAACACGCACTTTCTAAGACAACCTTTCCTGCTGCTGTTTCACCACTTTCTGGTGAAGGAGGAGGTGATAAAAGAGGGGCGCAAGTGGAACTAAAAGAGAAGGTGCAAGAAAACGTGACTATCATTCCCGAATGTAGCAGTTGCTTTGCGTATTGACCAAACGGTTGGAATTAGCAATAGTTAACTAAAAGGTCATTTTCGACGATATCGAGTGTCAAAAACCACACCAGGGTCACAAAGTCCACAATGAGTCAAGAATTCAAGATCGGCCGATCGATTTAGCAATATTGAGCATACGGATACGGTCAAAGTTGCTCAGTGCTCTCGATATTACAGCATTGACTGACTATTTTGCAACTCGGCAACAAACATTTTAGTTAACTTTTTAAATCTGCCTATACATTTAAAAATTTAAACTATTACACTTCAATGTAGGCCTACTAGTCACTGCAACTATAATATTAGCTGTCGAAAAGAGAAAAACTTGAACATGATAGTATAATGTGTCTGCATTTCTGTACTCCGGAATGCGTTGCTGTTAAGCAATATAATTTGGGTCTACATCATGCCGTTTATGTGATAGCTTCTATTAGCCCAGGGCCCGGAGTCGGCTGACCTGGCCCTGACCGCGAGCTAAAAACTATAAGCCAGCGAAAATGGAGCCCACATTAGACCCATAAAAAGCTCAACTAAGTCAAGCATAATACCCATAAAATACGTCGATGACAAATCAAATGCTTTTATATTAATATATATTATTATATATTAATTTTCAGTTGAGGTATTATTTTAGCGCTCAATGAGTCCTACTCCTAACTGCATTTGTATTTGACTTAGAATGGAAGTAGGCCTACTGTTTAGTCCTTGGGTCATCTGCCGCCGTTAGGCCTTATTAAATTCGACGTGTAGGCCTACCAGTCGCGAAGCAATCGACTGCTGGTGACTTGGTTCACAATAGTTTCATAATAGTTCATAATAGTTTGCCTATATCTTGTCTTAACTGCTGTCTCCGAGTTACGATTTTTGATGAAGAAATCAGAAACAGGACAGAAATAAAACTAATTTCTTAAGGTACTAGTCACAGTGCAACAGACTAACAACTAGGACCCCGTGGTTTATGCGATTATGCGATTTCGCATATTTTCGCATAAATTGGCGGCTTTCACATAAATTTTTTAATGGAAAGTTTTCGCAAATTATTGCATAAGTTAGGAAATTTCGGTCAGCCTCAACTATAATTGGCCTGTCCAGGCTATTATTAGTCTATTGGGGCTATATATTTTACCGATCAGACGACGTAATTGTTGACGAATAGGATGCGTACACATATGCGCGTGGTTTATGCGATTGTGCAATTTCACATATTTTCGCATAATTTACAAATTTTTTTCGCATGATCCACGGGGGCCTATTAACAGCCTAACAATCAGTCGACTGTTGATGTCTGATGTCCAGATGCTGTCTCCGGTATTACTTACTACCTGCCTTCGTGGTTTCTGCAGAGTGCCAGCGGCCACCCAGTTAGGCTATGCTAGGATTACACGACTGACCTCAGCCTAAGTTTAGTGCTTTGTATTTCCTCGACCTTTGCATATTATGATGACGCCGGGAGCGCCTCTAGTTGGTTTTCCCTCGACTGGCACTATAATAAAATTATAAATGCTCATTAACAGTTATTGCTAAATGTACTCTATGCAATTACGAATGCAGGAAATTCAATTCGGGTTTTTTCGTCCGTGCGTCCGTCCGTCAGTGCGTCTGTCGGTCCGTCGTCCTATTGGAAATCCGCGCGCGCACGTGCATGATTACAAGTGCCGCCGTTTCGCAGGTGTCACCTGGTTGCCTTGCCAACGGATAAATCCGGCTTAAACTTGGAGTTTAATTAGAGGCGCATAATTGATCTGGAGGCAGTGAACGCCTGCCTAGGAGCGTGCCTACATGACTTTGTATCTCTCGGCGGGGCGTGCTAGGTCGATGAAGGGGGTGGCACCAGGGAAGAACGGATGGACGGATGGAGGACTCAGGGATGAAACATGATCGACGACGCTCGCCATCCTTCTCTGCGCTCAGCTTCTTTCTCTGGCTTCATTATTCCATTCATTAGCGGCGTCTTCGTCGTCTGTTCTTGCGCTTCATTGCCTTCTGGGCTTTTTCTATTGCAGTCTCTTTGTCTTTTTGACTATATTGGTGAGAATGAGATAACGAGTGTCTTTCTTTCTTTCTCTGCGTCGATCAACATGTTTCGGTTTCGTCTCTCGATCTGTCTGTCTCTCCATATCTGTTGGTCAGTCTGCGTTGATCTGACTGTCCGTTTGTTTGCCTGTCATCCTTCTGTCTGTCTGTCTGTCCGTCCGTCCGTCCGTCTGTATGGCTATCTTTCGTCTCTGCTTGTATTGGCTGGACTGGTATTCGGAGACAATGCCGTATTTTCGTCTGTTATAAGTAAAATCTTTCTCTGTTGATTGAGCTCAATTTCAGCTTCAGGCGTTGGTTTCAATATCGTGTTGCCTACTGGCAACACGATATCTTTCGTGTATCTTTCACGATATTGGTGAGAATGAGATAACGAGTGTCTTGAATGTTGTTGAATAGACCGAAATTCAATGAACAGGAGAACCTTTATATGGGAATACTTAAGAGAAGTAGATTGACTGACGATACAATTATAAACGGTAATAGTTTTCGCAGCTCCATAATTATTGACTGGGTTTATGGACTGGTTGATTCTGTGAACTAGACACCGGTGCGGTAGATGTTTGCAGTATCATAATTTGCCTACCAGAGCATTAAGCAAAATAATGTAGCATTTAAGCAGTTGTAGAATCATAGTTGACATTGAAAACACTATCCGCTGGGTAAATATTAAATATTGCATTAATTATTACAAAGCAAAAAGTATAAACATAAATGCAGAGCCCTACATCGTCTTATAAATAGCCTAACAGTGACTTCCTATATTTAATCCGAGGAGATCGAAAAGTTGTCAGGTGGGATAATAATGTAAATTTGCATCAAGACAAAAGAAAAATGCGCCGCACATAGACTATGTATGAGCCTTTGTTTAAATATTCTGAGCAAGTGTGTTTAAAACAGTTTTAAGATGTCAGCTGCACAAATTCTCCCTATAAATGAATGCCACTGAATACAATAATTGATTATTAATTATAACAGTTAGTACGATCGATGTGAGTTGAGTAGTTGTTAGATATCCGATATTGGTTAAATTCAGGTGGAGTGAGGGCAGTTGTCGTGAATGTTTGCCAGCGGAGAACGAGTTCTGTTCCATTCGCAACCCGGAAACCGATTTTCCGTGAGACTCACAAACGAAGATTCATCCACGTGACTAGAAGTCTCTCTAGGTGTTTCTGGAACTGTCGGAAGTGGCACAGTTTCTTCACTGGGTTGAGCTGTACTTGGGCAGAATTGGAGATGGATGCACGTTCCAGGCGTTTGGCTTACTTCTAGTGTTGTTGGTGAAATAGTCCTTTGCTCTGCAAACACACAAAATGGTAAGTGAGCTATATAAATGCAACTCCATAAAATATTTTTTTATTTTCGTAAGGGCTCTGTCATCCATTATCCAAAATAGTTGACGGTGCAAACTGCAAACCTGTGGAAATGATCCGTTTAACAATTCTGGACAAGTCGTTCAAGTATATCTTGAGTTACCGATCTTGCCTTTCGTAACACTATGAAAGACAAAAAAGAAATAATAGCCAGTTTCTCAATGTTTAGTGCACGGCCGTTCATTAAATAAGTTTCGTCACTTGATATGCGTAAATCAGGATCCCTAATATAGTGTAGAGCTATTATATGAGGCCAATTCAATGACACCTAGAGATGTGATTTTCATAGGGGCATTATATCACCTTATATTCCTTACTTTACACCTTAACTTGTACAAACTCGAGTTACCTTGCTCTATCCTCTCAAATATAAATGCACACCATGCATTACCTTACTTGGCATCACATTCCCTACCTTATTCCTCATTCCCCTCCCTACAATATTTATTCGCCTGCTTCCGAAAGAATTAATGCACTTTGAAAACCTTAATCAAGCGTAGGTCTCCTACCTTTTCTAACAAACAGTTTGGTTGGCATATCTTTTACCATGTAAAAACACCAGAATTTGCCATCTCTCAACAAATCACGTACAAACGAGTTTATATGAGCAATTGGAATAGGATTAGGAGGCCTGCATACCTGAAAGAAAGACAGATGGAGAGAAGAAACGATCGATGAGAGCAGCGTGCAGTTCATCGATGTACTTGATCGCCTCTTCAACGACTGTCAACTGCAACCACAATGACTTTCCATCAATTACATGAATCCTTCATGAATCCATTTGTATTTCACATTAGCACTATTTTGTGTGGCATGGTTGGTGGCCGATTGGTTAGAGCGGCCAGCCCGTAACACTCAGTGTGCGCTGAGTGAGCGGGTTCGACCCTCGTCCGAGGCGTCAGTCATTGTGTATATAGGGACCTTGAGCAAGTCATTCGTGCACAATTGCTCTGCATTTACAATTGCAGTTGCGTCGTCGAGACGTGTGTGCACTTCTGAGCAAAAATGTTGGAAGAAGAGCATTATCAAGTTTGAGTTGTATTGTATTGTGTTATTGTATAGTAGCAAACATCAGAAAACGAAGAACATGCTTCGTAACTTCTGTCTTCTGATGCCAAATAATCTAAAAAGATTGACGCTTGTAAAGATATAATTATCTTGTGATCAAATCCTGCAAACAATTCCTACCTAATTATTGAAATTCTAGCAAACCGAGGGAGCTGTGTTCAAAAGTAAATACTCGTGAGCACATAGGTTTCATCAGTTCTGGAGCAAGCCATTATAAGGTGACAACAGCGGAGTTAAACGTCCTTATAAAAGGTCATGACACGATAGCACACTTAATTGACAACAGCACACTTAATGCTTACATGTATATAAAGCTTAAGTGCCATAAGCACACTTAAATTTAATCTCATTATGCGTTGCATGTAGTAGGCCTATGCTTAGGCCTATACTGGTTAATGTACAATAAACGTCAGGTGATTAAGACGCTCTGCCAAGTTTAGGGAATGGCGAATCTAGGTTTTTGATCCTCCACATGTTGACTACTTCGAACCGTGCGTGATTGCTCGCCTCTTTGAGTCTCTGGAAGTTAGGGTCAGGTCACCATGTCCCTTCTTAGGCATGTATTGAACTGCGGGTTAAAGGCATGGGAGAAAGAAACGGAAGCGCTCGAACACTAATGAGGTTCAGGTATACGGAACGCCATCACAATTGGTGTTTCATAGGCCTACGTCTGTTGCGCGATGGGGAATGCAGGCGTTAGGATATTGCATAAACGATGCGACTAATTATGTGACTTTGGTCATGATTGGAATCAGATAAAATCCTATCAATGAAGACGCGCGCAACACATAGCGAAAACCTCGCGTTTGTCGCCAAAGCCTATAGTCATTGTGTACTTAAGAGTTAAGATCATTGTGTTTACCTTGGAAACGCTTTTTCTTTCAGCGACAGAAGGTAGCATAGCTTTCAGCTTCCTGTATTCCGCTTGTCGGACACTCGTCCTCCAGTACTTCCGCGTCACCCTGCCTGCTGCAGTCCTGGCCATCTTTCGCAGTTCTCCACTGAACATAAGGACCTCGGATTCGACTAATATTCGATCTTCGTCTTTTAACACAGGGCGTTTAATCTCTCGAGTCGTCGTTCTTGTGCGATCACGTGCCTCTGTTGTCTGCAAGTCCGAACGAGCGCTTTTATTGCTCGCTGTGATGGCAGGTCCTTACCCGAAATGCCTCGCTTTGTTCCTGATTGGCAAGCACTGGCCACGCCTCTTAGGAACAGTCATCATGCAATGATCTGTTATTTTGACATAATGATTGTAATGTTGCAGTCACACGCACGCACGCACGTACGCAGGCACACACACACACCAGCGCGCACACATATACAAACACACACTCACACAAGCAAACACACACACACACACACTATTCTACACACACGCACACTATTGTACGGAAACTCACACCTACACACACCTACACACACACACACACACGCACACACACGCATGTGCAGACACATGTGCACACACACAAACACGCCACACACACGGACGGACGCGAGTATACACCTGTTCCCATACATGCGCTATGGCACATGTTATATTCGACTAGATCTATAATTATATCTGGCAGAACAAATATCTTCCATCTCGACGACATTTAAGGCATATAATTACGTGTGACTGGAGGACGCCCTATGTATTTATATATAATTAAATATTCGACATATTGTTCGTTATATGTTTTCAAGATGGGAAGACACTGACGGATGGTTGTAACGTAAAGATCGAATGCAGCGATGTGTCCGTGGAGGAGTCCCCCAAGCCGTGGAGGGGGCACTCCAAACCGGGCAATCCGTTTATCCTTGAGCTGGCTCGTGTAAGCGTAGATCGAGCGACGCCATTGTGACGGAAGCGATCTCTTGTGTTCCTCGCTGACATTTAAACGACCGTGGGAGTCAACGTGTCGTCCACTTCCAAGCAAAACGTCTCTGTAAGTAAGTAAGTAAGTAATCACACGTCTGCAAATGCACGACATGTACAGACAAAATGTACAGTAGTTCAGAAACATCTATTTTACATAATAATTATACCAGCGTTTCCTAATCTGTTTTGACCATGGAACCTTTTTGATCATAAATGTTTGTTGGCGGAACCCCTGTCCAAAACTAAACATATTCTGTTACTGTAGTAGACCTACAAACGCTTGAGAATGTAGATAATAATAGATTTAGGTCTAGTTTAGAACAATAATAACACAAATATTGATGACAAATGACATATGAATTCTCTCTCATAAAATTATACAGTTATTAAAGCAAAAAGCCTCCATTATTTTGTTCGCAATGATTGTTTTTCGCGGAACTCTTGTCTTCACCTCGCGAAAGCCTAGGGTTTCACGGAACCATAAGGTTCCGTGGAACACTGTTTAGGAAACGCTGATATGCGAATGTACTATCAAAAGCATAGAAATTAACACAACAAAGAAGAAGTATAAAATGTCAGATAGTAACCGAAGGCCCAGCAGCGAGAAAAGTCGATGGAGATTAAGACGCTGATCTATAGTAATTTAATAATGAAGCCACACCGGGTGAAATCATCAGCCCGAGGTACAACCTAAAGCAAACACAGCTGGTGCTCCAAAGTACATGTATAGGGAGAAGAATCCCTAGAATGTGGCCAGGATTAGAGAGGACAGAGTTGAAGAGGGAGAAACATCAGCTCATTCGCAGATATCATCAAAGGATATTTGTTGAGAGGGGATCCAGTATCAGCGCATCGCACCAGCTATTGAACAACTACATTGAGGCGAGCGCCGTGTTAGTCGCAGTAAATGAAGCCATGTATAGTATACCATGCTTGCTGTGCATATGTAGGCGCTCGTTTGGCTCTGCTTACGGTCCTACTTTTCATACAACCGTCGTTGGGCGCATTGGATGAGGGTCTCGTTCCGAACCTGCCCGTCTGATCAATCGCAAGGGCAGATTTCGATTTTCGACTAATCGTAGAAGATTGAACTTGTGACTTCTACGTTCCGGTGGAAATTTCGCATAGCTGCTGAATTGCTGCACAATGTTTGATTTCATCCTTCTAAGTTTGCGTGTAGGAATAATTATTCTTTGTTTCTGATTAGATTTACTACGTTTCGAAAGTGTTTTATTGGACGCCCATGCGACATCAACTGAGGTTTGGCTTCCTGGCGTGCGTTCCATTCTGGGACTCCCCGTAATGCCCTACAAGCGCGGAGATATATACCGTCGCACAATGCACTCACATGTGTCGGGTAGGGTCCAGGCAAAGAGGATAAAACAGCTGTCTAATGACGTAGCTCAATTAAAATATTTGGGCGACGATGACGTTAGTTAAGAAAGACGCGATCGGAGCGATTTTCTGCACAGCCACATTGCCATTACGTGTATCCGTATAATCTGAGCAGGGGCGCAACTGAGGGGTGCTGGGGGATGTGCTTGAGCACCCCTAGATAAAAAAGTTGACCCACACAATTGATCCAATTCCGATTAATTGTGTTTTTCGAAGGGGGTAGGCGTGCTTTCAGTATACAATGTTTCATGCCTTCAGAGTTTACATTATGAGCACCCCAGGAAAATGTTATGGTTGCGCCCTTGAATCTGAACGCCTTTGAATAAATGTTCTTTAAAGGGCGCTATATAAATGCTCCAAATATATTAATAAAATTCGACTGTATGGAGCACAAATGCAGTATGCCCATGAACACATAGCCATTAATAGTCGACAAAACGTTCAGCGCTGGTTTCGTGTAAAGTGAAGTGTGTCGTAGTCTCCAGATTTCTCCAGGAACGCTCGATCAGACGTGGGAACCAGCTTGAACACAGGTGCTCGGTGTAGACAAATCGATGAACAGGTTAAGGCCAAATCGGTCATCGGCCTTCGAAAGGATAAGACGTTGGTGGAAAACATGTAGTTCATTTGTACATGTCACTATATATTCTCCACGAGGCTTCGTCATAGTCTGCTGAGCTCAAGTCTAGACGCCTACCATAAATCATCTGCATATATATATATATATATGTATACATATATACGTTATATATATATGCTTTATACAGTTATACAGTAGCTTATATATTAATACAGATATATATATATATAGGTTTATATTTGTGTATATATAGGGATGACATATTTAATGCCGTGGTCTGTCTATGCTAACGTCGTCTGCGATTTAAAAATATCATCGTATGACTGCACATGCACGACATTTTCACATAAATCAGTTTCTGCCAAGAACCCATCAATATACCTGTGCCTACACTGTGTTGACGTTGGCCAAAGTAAAATTTTCACTTGCACCCAGACACCTGTTTTCGAAAGCCCTGTATGACACTGCAACAAAATCAGGGCGTCAGATACAACACAAAGGAGGATCGAGTTTCAATAGCGACAGTAATACGACGGATCATCTCTACAACATAACCACACAACGTTCTACCTCTGATGATCCGATATGACATCTCAATTGAGCCAAAACATAATATCTTAATTGAGAACGTCTCATTTGGTCTAAATATCGTAGATGAATTCACACACAGAGAACATCCCAGGTGATCATCCTAAATTCTAACTGTCCCCAAGAGAATAGCTCAATTGAGCTGAATAGAATATCTGAATTGAGACAAGGACATAAACTTATAGTTGACCCAGAGAGAACTTTTATTCTCATATTTTTACAAAGCAGTGCCAATATACCTATACATGTATTTAATAACATTATATAACAAGGGTTTAAGGTGGTTCAGAAGACGTTTAGTCTGTGTTAAAACCATCGAATAATTTCAGCGACGATTATATATAATTATACTTAATAATATCAGTGACGTAAGTCTATATTTTAAGTGTTTTAAGCCCAAATAAGATCTTCCTAGACAGATGGCGCGTTTCACTGTTATAGGCTATCGTAGAGCAACATAACTCGTCACTGGTTCTCATTAGCGCCAATTAGTGGGACTAATCTGTTTCTTTTATTGTCTGTTCCAGTACAAGACGGATTTCAATTTCGTCATCCTATACTTTGCCAGTTGCATGTTTCTCTTACTGTCTGTCTTTGCCTCTGTCTCTCTGCTTCTCTGTCTGTTTAGATCTCTTTCTATCTATGCATATCTGTCTGTATGACTTCCTGCTTCTGTCTGCCTCAGTCTCGGTCTATCTCTATATGGCTGCCCCTATCTCCGTCCGCCTCGCCTCCATGTCAGTCCGTGTTTGTCTGCATATGTGTCACTGTTTGTCATTCTCTCCTTCATTCAGTGTCTATCTATCTATCTATCTATCTATCTATCTATCTATCTATCTATCTATCTATCTATCTATCTATCTATCTATCTATCTATCTATCTATCTATCTATCTATCTATCTATCTATCTATCTATCTATCTATCTATCTATCTATCTATCTATCTATCTATCTATCTATCTATCTATCTATCTATCTATCTATCTATCTCTATCTATCTATCTATCTGTGTCTGTCTATCTTTCTGTCTCTCTTCTCCTCTCTCTGTCTCTCTCTCTCTCTGTCTCTCTGTCTCTGTCTGTCTGTCTCTGTCTCTGTCTCTGTCTCTGTCTCTCTCTGTCTCTCTGTCTCTCTGTCTCTCTCTGTCTCTCTGTCTCTCTGTCTCTCTCTGTCTCTCTCTCTGTCTCTCTCTCTCTCTCTCTCTCACTCATTGCTCCTCGTTGGACGCGATGTTACTCTGTCACAGCTTACGTCAGCTGCCAACAACAGTCGACCTTGCTCGCATCGATTAAAGATGGCGATAATAATCATTACGTGAATTGATACTTGACATAAATTATAGTTTTTAAGACTAGACTAAAAGGTGCCGTCACGCTGACGCCGTAGACTCATTTGCGTGATAAACACTCTGTGATGAAAGTCTTACATGTTATGACTGCACGATATACTTTCACCGTTGACATTGAATGTAATGAACACTTTCATTGTTTTTATATTTCTATAACGTTAGGCCTATGTAACGCGCATTTATATTTCATTGTCACTTTAATGATGATGACCACTGATTGGCCAAATGACTTGTAATGTGTCATGTCTTATAAATAAGTCTGCGACTTTGTCTCTACGTTCTTGGCGTCTGGCGGCGCTACTGGTTCACTGGTTTTGTCAGACCATCGAATTTTTCATGCGAATCAAGGACCAATATAATTTTATACACCGCGAATAAAGAGCTATTCCCAGAAACACCTATTTACTCTATACAAGGTTGCACACAACATTTGTCGACGAGTGTGTTCGTTGGTATTGGTTATTGCGGACTTGATTTGGTATAGCGCCGGCGTATATGCTGGTCTCCCTCACGTGGCCTCTGTAGGTGCTGAGAAATTTTCGAAGATTTACATTACATTATAATTATTACATTATTAATCCTCGTCGAAAAGAGTTACCGAGGGACGTTCTGTTAAAACATAAGTTTCATCAGTTTATTCTGCCATGGATGGATTGTAACGATATCGAAGGAAGTCATGTAATCGAGCCTTGAATGGACAGAGGTAGACTCATCATTGTAAAACTGACAAATACACGTTCTCATGTCATACTCAAGGCATCACGTTGTAGTTGACTAGACTTTCCATGAATTGAATAACTACAAGTAAGTTTTGATAGATACTTAAGACGTGACATATTAAGTGTCTTGATTCTTCCATTCATCCTTCCATCCATATATCCATGCATCAATGCATCCATACATTCACACCAGTTGTTGCAGGTAGTCACGGCAACAGCAGTGACTGCTGATGCTGTGCTTACAATGGGATGCTGTGATGCAACCTGTCATTATGTCGTCTGCGCTGTTTAGCCGTCGATCCACCGACAATGTGAAAGATTATCGTGCAAGAAAAGATTTATTAATGAGCGCCTGATGTCACTATGTGTTGTGTTGCCCTTAGGTATAACAAAAGCCAGAGGTGGTGGTGCATAAATATCATGCATTGCGGTCACGCAGTCAATGGTAGAAGGAACTTTGGAATCGGGTGGAATAAGATTCAGATTAGCATATAGCAACATGCAGAATTATTATCATCTATTGGACACACCTCTAAGAGTAACGAACCGGTTAAGGCGATCTTTCCACTGTATCCGGACCGGACGGAGGCAGGGAGTAGAGGAGGTGACGAGCGAGGGAGGAAGGAGCAGAGGCTGATACGATTTGTTCTTGACCTATACATTATTATAACAACATTCTTTATAATTTATTTTCCTCTTCCAATACGCCTTTGCAGAGACAGGAAAAATTGGGGTAAGTCTTACTCAATGCTACTCCCAAAGTGTCTTTCTCACCAGTGTTATAGGCCTGTTTTCGTGTTCAATACATGTATTATTGAATAATATTTTTAGTCACAGCATGACATTTTAAATGTGCCTAAATTATTGCACAAATTGTGAGGGCACCTTAAGCAATTAAGGAGTTCTATTTTTAGTTTAATTGACCATAGTCGCAAAGGTAAAGTTCAACTATAGAAATGGATTGAATGTGAGCAATGTAAGCAATATCATGTTTATGATATTTTAAGCATTTTGGACATAAGGGTGCGATGATGAAATCAATCTATTGCATATATATATATATATAGGGCTGACCCCACTCAATTTTATATATATATCCTCTCAACATGCCTGTCCTAAGTTGTGGATGAAGCAGGAGGTCTATACAACCGGAACACATCGTTATAATCGCCTTAATCAAAATATTTCCATTCAACTTCGTTTGGCAACATCTGCCGAATGCCACCTGAGAACTCGTGTCAAAGTTGAAATCTCCTATGGCTGAACCCACTCAATTTTCAATATTTTATAAGACAATATTATTTTATTGCCGGATTCATCGAAAGTGTTATCATCAAATTCTTGAAGCAAATGGAGAATTGATCAAATTCTTAACACAAATGGAGGTCAATTTTCGGATTTAAGTTTTATTCGTCTGCGTGTTGCCATTTTAACCAATAGGTCTACAGTGCTACTCTTCTTAGTAGGCTACACCGTCTCCACTTGTTTCAGATTGATCGTGTAAATGCATGTTTCTTACGCTACCACGTGTGATTTAGTCGTTTCATGGCTTATTCGGCTTAGCCAGTAGGGACGTGGCATGCATTGCGTCTGACTTGTTGTACCTGGTACACAAATTGGACTAATTGCTCGTCTTGCTAATGGCATTAATGATTTGCTTCATTATAGGCACAGCTCTCCCACGGATAAGCCACGCTTCAACGGGAAGTCGTTTACGACACTAGCGTTTTCTATACTGCTGTTCCGTTCGCTTCAGTGAATTCCAAATGCGAAGACTCGGTCCATAGAACGTCTTTTAGAGCGTGCGACTCGATCGTGCGTCATCGATCTTCGCGGCTTTTCAACAGAGTTTTGCAAAGGGTATAAGAGACAATTGTTTCGTGTTGGTCTAACTGCATGGAACCGGGCAACAAACAAAAGCAGATAATTAAACTTAATTAGCATCTAGACAATTATGCAGATAATCCGCTTATGCATAGAATCGATTCGGGCACATGCCTGGGCGGGATTTAGCCTTCGAAGCACGGTTTGTAGGGTGCATAAGTTATAGCTATAAGCTATGAGAATTGTTGTTACATTTCTTTAACAAAATGTAGCGAAGAATGACCTGGAGGCTGGACCCCATGAACATTGGCCTCAACTCAGGATGGGCGAGAGCACAACAGAAGAACGGTTGGCGGCGTACTGTGGAAACGGCCACGCTCCTCAGCGGGGCAGGGTCAGATTTGTCAAAAAAGAAGCAGAGAGGTCGAAAATATAATGATACAGAAAGACCTAATAATAATTTCCTAAGCCAAAATGAATTTTTTATTCGCGATTTGCACCTCGCGTTTCAAACCTCTGGCTAGTCTGATTAACACAGAAAAAATAATGGAAATAGCCAACATTTACAACTTTCCTTATTTTTTGTCAAGTAATTAATGAACTTCCACAATAAGTCTAGATTCTGCAATTACTAGCAGTGTGAGACGATGCAAGTATGACAAATGAATATATTTTAATAATGATGATAATAATAATAATAATAATAATAATAATAATAATAATAATAATAATAATAATAATAATAATAATAATAATAATAATAATAATAATAATAATAATAATAATAATAATAATAATAATAATAATAATAATAATAATAATAATAATAATAATAATAATAATAATAATAATAGGAAACACACAAAATATTCTGAGCTAGAGAAGAAATACACTTTTGTTCCAATCGCTATAGAAACCTTCGGTCCCCTCAATAGTGAGGGCCTCGCCTTTCTGTCTGAGACTGGACGCCGACTTTCGACAACTACCGGTGACACCCGAGAGACAAACTTCCTTTTCCAGAACTTGTCGGCATTGATCCAACGTTTCAATGCGGTGGCTTTTCAGAACACCATGTCAAGATTACAGTCCACTGACAAGCGGCGACCCAGATAGCATGATGACAGATCCGTTGGAAATGCCAATGATGAATAATAATAATAATAATAATAATAATAATAATAATAATAATAACAATAACGACTTCGTAGCCCTCTCCTTGGAATCCGGCGGCGCTTGGAGCAGTGAAGGACTGGAGTTCATCTCAGAGTTGGGTAGTCGAACGAGTGCTGCAACCCACGATCCAATGGAGACGTCATTTCTGTTCCAACGTATCTCAGTTGTTCTTCAGCGTGGGAACGCAGTCTGCCTCTTCGGGACATTGCCAACACTCCATTAGCTCATCATGGGCGATAACAGCATAATGTGAAACATATATGTATAACAATAATAATAATAATAATTGAATAATAATACTGAGTGGCTTTGAAGGCAGTCGACGGATCTATCTATCCTAGAATTATACAGTTTTTTTAAGTAGTGAGAGTTCGTCAGCGTACGATTGTTATATCATTCCGTTTCAATTGAGGCCAGGATAAGAGATTTTTATATATTGTCTTATATTACTAAAGAGATTTTTCAGAATTTTAAATCAAAATGTGTAACCTATGCAAATGGAAACCAGAATTTAACTCCATAATATTCACCGTTGAGGAGTTATAACATCCCTCGACGTCATAATACGTATTGCTATGGCAACGCAGTAGAGACGTTCAATTTTTTTAACATTTGAAACCGAATTTGTATACATCTGGTTCCATTCAACCCACTTCATGTATCTTCATTCCCCTTCTCTTATCCATGTATCTTCATTCCCTTCCCCTTCTCTTATCCATGTATCTTAACAACAAAGACCCGTCACGACCCGCTCCGAGTCGGAAGACCATATCACGCAGTTGAATGGCTTCTTCATACAACAAACAACCCCAGATCGTTGACTCACAAGAGGGACCAAGGCCTAAACAAAAGGGGATTTGCGGAGCATGGCACAGCAAATGGAAACTGCACAACAAGAATGGCCTCGTGCACAGACATGGATGGACCCAGAGACAACCCGTGCCCAGGTTCTCACAAACCACCCCCAATAGGTCCCCATGTCCCGACAGAGGAACCTCCCGAAACAAGGACACAACTGCCAGCAACATCTCTGGGTATAAATGAGATAACTGTAGTCAATTCCATTCCTCATCCATGCTTGACTGCCAGTCTGATGAAACACATTCCCAAAGCAGCCAGACCAGGTTTGAGCGCCTTGTTAACCACAATTATAGGACGGATTTTCCGAGACTCATGCTCCTTGGCCCAATGGAGGCAGCTTTTCGCCTTTGGTGCACTGACAATAGCTAAGCCTACAAGAGGAGGCAGACGCCATAACATGACCATAAAAATCAAACAAAGATCTAGCGATTTCCTGGCCAGAAGCTCCAAGAACATTGACTGGCTCTTTATCGGACAAGAGGTATCAGAACACAGAAATTAAGAAGAAAAGCAAGTGGAACAAACGAGGGCATCAGCCGTGGCCTCTAAATTGGAAGGTCCAAGCAGCAGCTATGAGTCTGAGCTCGGACGACAAGCCAATCCCAATTAACGAGACGACATGGGAGGAGCTCAAAACAAAACATCCGCCAGCACCTCAGAGCCAGGAGCCAGTGCCCGGGCCACCGGATGCCGCCCCGCTTCAGAGGACCGAGGAGAACGTAATCAAATGCATTCGCAACTTCCGGGCGGGATCAGCCGGTGGGCCAGACGGCCTACGCCCCCAGCACATCCTAGAGTTAGTCAGCCAACCAGACTCGGGCCCAACTCTGCTAGCCGCCATTACGGCTCTGGTAAACTTGCTTCTCGCAGGAGAATACCCTTCTGGGATTCGAGCAACCCTTTTCCGTGGAACTTTCTTCGCCCTTAGGAAAAGCACTGGAGGTCTGAGGCCCATTGTCATTGGTTACTATTGGCGCAGACTGACAGCCAAATGTGCCAGCTCTTATGCGGCGCCTAAAGTTGCTAAATACCTCTCTCCCAGACAAGTCGCAGTTGGTGTACCAGGAGGATGTCAGGCAGCAGCACACGCAACAAGACGACTTTTGAACAGCTTAGACAACGAAACAATCATAGCCAAAATAGATTTCTCCAACGCATTCAACAGCCTATACAGACTTGAAATGTTGACAGCATTATATAACATTCTTCCTGAACTGGCAGCTGTTTGCAATCTAGCTTACTTGGAACACTCACATCTTAAATACGTTCGATACTATGTCTTGTCCCAAGTGGGACCCCAACAAGGCGACTCTTTGGGTCCCTTACTCTTCTGTCTACCTCTACAGCCCATCCTATTCCAAATGAAATCGCCGCTCACAGTAGGTTTTCTGGACGACCTAACACTAGGTGGCAGAGCGGAAGAGGCTGCGGAAGATATAAACAGACTCGAAACCGAATGCGAAAAACTAGGCCTCTTCCTAAATCGAACAAAATGCGAGATCATTTCGACTTCTGCTGATATCCAGAGAGACATCGAACCATTAAGACAGTTCAGATGGACGAACCCTTCAGAGGTCACACACCTAGGCGCACCTCTGTCAACGGATACGGCCTTGACGAACACTTTGAATGCGCGCACTGTGGAGCTAATGTGCATGATGGAAAAACTAACGTCCATCGCCACACATGACGCCCTCATCTTGCTCCGATACTCGCTGAGTGTAACTCGACTATTATATACCATCAGAAGCTGCCCATGCGAAGGCCACAAAGGACTGGAGGAGTATGACAAGGCCTTGAGGGTGGGCCTCGCTGAGGTGCTCAATCTTGTTCTCATCGACGAGGCATGGCCCAAACCACCCTGCCCATCAAAAGAGGAGGACTGGGCGTCCGATCAGTGGTTTCGCTGGCATTTCCAGCCTTCTTGGCATCGGCCACAGCCACTGATATACTCCAGACAAGGATTCTGCGAGGAAAGCCTAAAAAGGACCATGCCCTGGAGATCCTTCAGGCCAAATGGAGGGAAACCAGCGGAGTACTAGAGCCGGAAGAAGCTTGGGCTCACAAACAATCGAGATGGGACGACCTTTTAATCGAGCTCGGAGTGGCAGACCTCGCCTCCAGAATGCCTGATTTCTAGAATCAGGCACGTCTTAGAGCAGTGGCAGCACCACACGCAGGCGACTGGCTCTTAGCCCTACCGATTACAACCTGCGGGCTGAGACTTGACGATTAGTCCCTGAGGGTGGCGGTGACCTGTCTGTTTACCTCATTCCTGCCCATGCGGTGCCCTGGTCGAGAGAAACGGATGTCACGGTCTCTCATGTGGCCTGGGCCTGGGACGCTGGCCCAGACACGCGGCCCTGAACGACCTTATTTGTAAAAGTTTAATCCGTGCAGGGATCCCCACTGTCAAAGAGCCGATGGGCTTGACCCGATCTGATGGTTAAAGATCAGACGGACTCTGGTCTTTTATACCATGGCGGGCGGGGCGGTGTTTTATATGGGACGCGACAGTCTCAGATACAATGGCAACGTCGTATCTGCCAGAAACATCACAAAGAGCGGGCGCTGCGGCCGAGAGGGCGGTGAACCTCAAAACTCAGAAATACGCCGAGCTAGCCTCCACGTACGTCTTCACACCGGTGGCATTCGAAACCTTTGACCCCATCAATTCCGAAGGCCAAAGCTTCCTTTCAGAACTGGGACACAGACTGAGCGCCGTCACTGGGGAGCAGAGGGAGACAGGGAGACTTTTCTCTACCAGCGCATCTCGATGATTATTCAACGCTACAACGCAGTTGCTTTCAAGAGAACTTTCGCTGCTCAGGAGTCCAACGAGCAGGGCTAATCCGGACGACATCACCATTAATTAACATTGAAGACAATAATAATAATAATAATAATAATAATAATAATAATAATAACAATAATAATTAAAAACGTGTTAATATCATGTCAAGCAGCCACATGGAGTCTACAAAACCAGTATGCAAAACTTACTTGTTACATTTTCTAATCCACAATAAAAAAGCGTTTAGGCCTACTATGTTCACATAATTTTAAACTTTCATGTAACAAAATAAAAAGCCTTGACATAGTAGAAAATTAAAATACAGTTAACTTAGCATGTCGGGCAAATGATCTAGGCCTAGGGCCTACATGTTAAATTACTATCAACAAAACGTGTTAATAGTCCTACTTGTCGTAATCATAGTCTACACACTTTTAGAAACCCATACGCGTGGCAATAAAATTTGGGAACTCGCCTTCTATCTATATGTCTTTGTGACAACTTAGCGTAGGCCTAGTGTTGTAGCAACTGGACACCATATCGCATTTTAACTTTAACTAAATTAATTCATAACACATGCGTAATTAAATTTACTCATAAGTTTGAACGGTTTTTACAAGTAAATTATGTTACAGTATATATGTACCGAGTAAGTTACCTTCTAGCATTAGGACGTTTGAAGAAGGAAGATATCATTTGCTGACTGCTAACTCGCTTCATTTCTGTTAAATCCACTGCGGCAAGGCAGAATCACTCAAATGCCCGTTTTGTTCTATATATCTTGTATAGGTCTACGGGCGTCCGCAGGAATATTAAATTGATTTCTTGATGCTGCCTACTGACTCACAAGGTGGAGTAGTACTAAGTTTCACTTTAACGACTTACTCCCTCATCGAGGCTTGGGCTAGTTCCAAAGTTAGCGTGGGGAATATTTGAAAATCTGGATGAACGTGTGTTTCATCTGGCATATAATGCGAGAATATGGTTTCTGGGCGTCGCTCCCTGCACTCAATTATTTATGTTTATACACTTCCGTGTGTGCATAGCCTATATATATGTATATGTATATTGTATATATATATACTGCCCGTTATATGTTGCCCGTTTTGGCTTAATTCATTCCGTCTCGGCTCAAACCGTTTCTTCACGACTGAAATCATTTCGCAGCCTGTCAGTCCATGGCCGGAAAAATCTGTCTCGAGTAATGCCTGTGCGCTCAATGAATGTGAGGGGGTCGAGTCGACCCCCTCGAGGGTCGAGCAGACTTTATAAGCAGAGGGGTCAATGGATAGAAGCATAGGGGTCCAACCCCCTCGACCCCCCTCCCCCCCGACAAATCGGACACTGCTGCGGGGCACGTCATTGATAATGATGATAAGCTATAGCTATAAGCTATTGGAATTGTTTTTACATTTCTTATTAAACTATATCGGCTTTAAATAATAGGGTATTAGCAGAGTAGTAATAAATCATGCCTGCTTTAAAATTTCCTGTCTCAACTAATGGTTCGATTATGGAAATTATTATTTAGTTAGTTAGTCAAATTTCAATCTACTTTTCCAGACATTTTGACAAGTAGGCCTATTTCTATTTGGCGACAGGGATTTGCTGTAAAGCTCTGTATACATCATGTACGTGCCTTTTCCGCGGTCGCCGTACGTGTCTATGGGCAACAACATGGTCATGAATGGTCATTTCACACCAGCAACAGTCGTTCCTTTTTGGACCTTCTTGGCTATATTATGGGCATTCTCTTCATCGTCATCAAGGCTACCACTCCGGAACGCTCCGGACCTCAGCACGGCCGATGAGAACAGTTTAAAAGCAAGTATAAAAGAGTCAGAGTGGAATCTGGAGTCATTTTATTTATGCATGCTGGATATAGATGTCCAGGGAACAGTGATTGATATAATGATAGGGCCTTTAGATCATCGGACAGTTTTTCTCTTGCTGCACTTGAGTCTCCGTCAGTTCATGAAAATGAGCTTCTTCGATCGCTGGAACTATTTTGCAGCTCTCTACTTGTATTGTGTTTCTTTTCTGCTCAGCCACTTGTGTCGTTTCGCCTTGTCAATTAGGACTTACCTTTTTAAATATACTCATTCATGACAGCATTTTAATTTATATGAAATTAAGCATTATTAAGTATTCTTCTAACAACGTTTTCCTCACTGTGTTGTGCGTCCGTGAGTCGATGGGCTAAGCGGTCTCGGACGCGAGAAATAGGAATGTGTTCTTACGAACGAGAGGAGTATACATGTTCGGAGAATGGCCAAGGCAGCAGCAGAGGCTCCCATCTACCGTGCAACACAACTGTTCCAATGCTCGATGTTCCTCTAGAAAGTAGCATAGTCTGATCAGACAGTCCATCACTATTGCTGTCCCATAAAACCTTGTATGCCGGGTGACGCATGTCATGTAAGCATACCATAGTGGTCATTCGGAAATCATCATGAAGCATTGATCACGTGTCGTCATGATGCGCTTAGCATACATCGACGGTCTAGCTTGGACATATATAATCTTGTATATGCATTTGTATGTATCCTTCAAAGTCGATATATGTTTAGTCATAATCAATTAACCACCCTCAGGTTTACCATGCTCTGGGCCCGTTTGGAGTCCTGGCATTCCCCCATGGTATTGCCTACTGCTCGTGTCCATGGGCGGTGGTTTAACATCTCTGTAATTTCCTTTTATTCCAGACTGGGGTTACATATCGCAGCTCAATATGTTACATTACTCAATTAGGACGCAACCGTGTCACTTTCTTAGGCTGGTTTAAAAATATTACCAGCCATGCACGCTCATTTAAATCAATCTGGAAAATTTGGCATCTGAAAACACTCTGACCTTCTGAAAGGTGAAATACTGCTCAGAGGCGATAAATTCCTTAGGTCGCTTTGCCAACGTCATAATAAATTATCACACCAAGATATGTCATTATAAGGTGATGCTAACGCCCTCTAGCGAACGCAGATGAAAATAGTGCACTGGATTTATCTGTGAATGTGTGATCCAGGGTGGAAGGTAAAGAGTTTAGCAACAGCGTGCACCGTCAAATGAGCGCACATTGTACTCAGTTTCCTATGTAGCCACCCTATACAATATTTCAATGGGTTTGACGAGTGATATCCTAAACCAGTTTAAACGGATGTGAATTGACACTTCAGGGAAATCCTGTGCAGTCCGATCCTCTGCTTCCGAAGTTTCCCTGGTATTCCGACGCAAGTTAGAGTGGTTAGTAAAGTCTCGTGGTGTGAATCGTCATGACTGTGTTTGTTCCTCTGAGAAGTATCCAAAGTGTCGCGCAAACAAGTTCAGTAATATTGGCTAGCATGGCCACGTGGTGATCATAATTATATATATATATAAAATCTCAGTTGGGCAGACTATGTTATATTTCAATTGAATTTTGGTCTTCATATCGCTTAACGTTCTAAGGGTTCAATGTTCGGGAAGTGCATTTTGAGCAGAGAAGAGACTCGTGGACAATCTCTCTGAATATTAGGTTTATGACCTAATTCAAACATAATGTGAAATAAGATGAAAATGTAGGAGATGTCCCTAAAAGCGTCTCCATATAGGCTACATTTTCACACCCAAAAGAATCCACTGCAGTGATATAAGTACGCCTAAATTGACCAAAACCGTATCGCGATAAACACGTTTATTTTCTTAATTATCAATCCTGTCTTATTTCAACACACATTAAACCTCGGAAAGTCAGGTATATCTTCATGACCATCACCACGCATTGTATAGTCACCCATAATTGACTATCATGGCAATGCCATGGTCGAATATTCAGGTGTATAGGTGTACATGGAGCAGAGAGGAAGTTTCTCGCGGACTGCCTTTGTCTGAAATGGGTAATAAGTTGCAGATGTATGTGGTAAGGGGGCCCTATAACACATTTGCACGCCCAGAGGTGCCCTCTGCAGTGATCACAGGACACCCAGCAGGCGTCTGATCGGCTCTATGGGGAACATATTCCAACATTCCAATTCCAGTAACACTCGTTTACTCTTAATCCTGTCTTGTTTCGACACACTAAACCTAGGCAGTTGTTGTTGTTGTTGTCGGTAGGTGAAGTTTGTACTCAGACATTCTGTCGGTGTTTCGTCGCATTCGCCAGAGGGCGTTGATGAGCCATGCAGTCTGACGTTCTGCGCTTAGGATGTTTATTTTATCCGTTGCACCGAAAATATACAACTTGAATCCTAGACTAAGTGCACACCCATTTAGTGTCCCGACAAAAGACTATGTATAGGAGCTTAATCCTGAGAAATTTGCACAAACTAAAAGCTATTGATAAAGCTGCATCTACAAGTTAACACCCTAGCGTAGAATTGAAGAGCACTCGGACCCCGTGTCGTAGACAACGACATTTCTAATTCAATTCAATTCGTTTTCACAAGTTTCCAGCCGACATCATCACATGATAATCAGCCAACATAATTACATGAATTTTAGCTGGAAGAAAATGGAAAGCGCGGAAGGGTCGCAAGAAACACTAAGTAGGCCTTTCAGTTTAGTGTCAACAAACTATAGCCTACAGGAGTCACAGCTTCTAACTAACATCTTATCTAACATCTTAATTAATGGCGAACAGCGAGCGGCTGGCTATGACCTTTATAATAACTAAGCATCTCGTATACGTGTGAAAAAACCTCAATGCTAACTGTAGGCTTGTCAGTTGCTAGATCCGGTCTAGGCCCCCGTGAATTATGCGAAAATTTATAGTAAATTATGCGAAAAATCGCATATAGTCGCAGAATCGTATAAACCACTGGTCCTAGTCAGAGACGTACCGAGCTATAATTACGCCCTGTGTCCAGCATCAATTTGGCGCCCCCACATTTTGAAAATAGTGCATTTCATGGAATAATAAGCTATTCTATCTCGAAATTTGCACCCTTACTACATTTGTGCCTTGGGCCACGGCCCCGCTGGCCCCCTCGATACGGCCCTGGTCATCAACAATCAGGCCTACGTCGTCTGATCGATAAAACTATGGTCCCTATACACTAATAATAGCCTGGACAAGCCAATTATAGTTGACACTAACCGAAAGTTCAGAATTTTATGCAATAGTTTGCGAAAACTTTTCATTTATACCTAGGAATTTATGTGAAAATCGCCAATTTATGCGAAAAAATGCGAAATTGCATAATCGCATAAACCACGGGGACCTTCTGATTTTCGCTTGAATCCCGTTTCAAGTAATTGGACGATAGGAAAAAATCTTGTATTTGTCTTTGCAAATAATAATTATTGCTCTGTAACAATCTTGTCTTGTTGTTTATGGATGACCATGATGAGCATCAGCTGAAGTGTTAAAGAAATTAACTTAAATTATTTATCACCTCATGTAAGTCACTGCGTTATGTCAGTTTGTCTGTATATATATATATATATACTAATTACTAAACGAAGATATAATATATAATTTATACATAGGCCTATGTCCTCGAGTTATTTTGTTTGGTGTTTTTTTTTCAAAAAAGCTCTGTCCGCACTACTTTCCAGTAATAATCTTGTAGGCTTCAATTTATAGGTCTTCTCTGCTCCTCCTTCTTTCCAATGTTGTTTCTCCACACCGATTCAACCTTTTCTTCATATATGTATCCTAATGTATCCTCGTAACTCCACTTATCTTGCATCTCCCACTGCTCTACATGTTCTACTGTATACATGTATATGCCCATACATATATATATATATGTATATATATATGGGCATATACATGTATACAGTGTATACATATGCCCATATATATATATATATATGGGCATATATATACATGTATATATATATATATACATGTATATATACTTGCATGCATTAATTCACACATTCACGTGTACGTAAAATGTATAATTATATACGAAGGAGCGAATTTAGGCCAATGTGTATTTTGTCAGTTTGTTTCGCCTGTGGTACACGCTATAGATATTTCTGTCAATCCTGCCGCTTGTCTATCTGTCTATCTGTCTATCTGTCTATCGGTCTATCGGTCTATCTGTCTATCTGTCTATCTGTCTATCTGTCTATCTGTCTATCTGTATATCTGTCTATCGGTCTATCGGTCTATCGGTCTATCTGTCTATCTGTCTATCTGTCTATCTGTCTATCTGTCTATCTGTCTATCTGACTATCTGTCTATCGGTCTATCGGTCTATCGGTCTATCTGTCTATCTGTCTATCTGTCTATCTGTCTATCGGTCTATCGGTCTATCTGTCTATCTGTCTATCTGTCTATCTGTCTATCTGTCTATCTGTCTATCTGTCTATCTGTCTATCTGTCTATCTGTCTATCTGTCTATCTGTCTATCTGTCTATAGGTCTATCTGTGCGTCTGGTCTGTCTGTCTCTGTCTGTCTCTGTCTGTCTCTGTCTGTCTCTGTCTGTCTCTGTCTGTCTCTGTCTGTCTCTGTCTGTCTCTGTCTGTCTCTGTCTGTCTCTGTCTGTCTGTCTCTGTCTGTCTCTGTCTGTCTCTGTCTGTCTCTGTCTGTCTCTGTCTGTCTCTGTCTGTATGTTTGTTTAGATATTGTGGCACAGTTTACTTCTTCCAAGTGTTGTCTAATATATATTGGGAGATTGAGGGTAATCTGTCTTCGACTGCGGCAATTTAGAAGTTGACCGGAGATACAATTGGATCGTTAAGGCTCAATAATCATTATGGAGCACTTCCGGATGCATTGGATTTGATTATATCTACCAACCCTCCACCTCATAGCTACACACCGTATATATATATGTTATATATGTTATATATATGTTATATATGTTATATATATGTTATATATATATATAGTTTGGGTATCACCGTGTATATCACGGTCAATGATAGAATTGCATGCCATCGTAATGGAAGCCAGATTTGCTTCTCTGCAACGCGCATGTCACACATACCATACGTTTCAGGCACAAGTATTATAGGTCCATGCATGGATACTTTATAGTTATTAGATTTTGTGCTCATGTTGTTGCTTTTGTAACGACACCGTTCCATATCGAAGATGATTTGGTGTCGCCCTTCTCCTTTCTCCAGGCTTGGGACTGGCACTCTCAAAGTCCAAACAGTGGAGGCGTTAATGCTGTGTGTGATAAGTTTACTTTACGACGCATCCATGACATGGATGATATATGCTTTCATTAATGTCCTCTGCAGACAGAGGCGCTTATGACTAAATCGGGTCTAAGCGAGACTATACAAGCTCTGTTGGTGGTGCAACGTTGCATGGTTATAGGTTATAACCACCATCACCCGCCTAGCTAGATCTGATCCGCGCGCTGTAGCAATACATCTTTGGCAGCAAAATTATGCAGGCCTTAATCATAAATATCTATTATGCGAACTGGGGCGACCTTGCTGGATAAGTGAATGCGGTTTGCAAGAGTTTTATACCTGAGTTTGAACCCACAGCCTATGGCTAATTGCACAACATCTCTGGCAGATGACACCAAACAACCAGCACTTCATGCATCATTATAGTTCTTATTATAGCCCATACTAAACGCTGTATTTGTCTCTCTGGCGTGTATTTTCAAGAGCATCGGCATAAACGTGTCACTGTCTAATTCTATTTGTTGCTTTGCTTCCCTCTGTTCTGCAGGTCAACTTAGAAGTTTGTATCGTTTAGTAAATTTGGTAAAATTTACGTTACGGTGATCGAAAATAGTCCTCGTTAAAGCTTTTGCTCGATCAATGTATTTGCGCACACTCGTCTTTATAAGTAATGCGGTTGTTCCCGTGGCAACAATTTAACACTGCGCCTCCCTTAAAATAATCAATCGTTGAAATTTTTACCCATAGGAACCAACTGGCCGATTGGTATGTTCTAATGATGAGCTCAATATACAATCTGTATTTGCATCTCCTTTATTTGTCTTTTCTTCTGCCTGTATAAGTGAACAATAGCTTTCTTAGTATTCTACTTGTTAGAAGACAATCGTGACCATATATTTAAATCGCCTGTCATCGTATGGTCACCCTTTTTGCCTATGTTCATTTCTCACCCCGGTCCTGTTCGTGTTATTTTCATTACCTCATTATTTCCCATCTGACATTCGTTTTTAATGGTTGGAATTTGACACTTCATTTACTAATTTATATATAATTAAACTTTCATATAAATAACATGTTTTTTATGTTTTTTCCTATGTAGGACTATACCAGTCGTGCATCTGCAGACTGTAATAAAATTAGGCTACTTACCTGGTATCACAGGGCTAGGCTATAGTGTATTAATGCAGGCTATATGGTTAATATTCAATGGTTGGGATTATGATAACAATATTCTTGTTGTAGTTGTCGTACTTGATCATGTAGTAGAGCATTAGTATTCTCATCGGCATCATAAAGAAGGAAAACAGTCGAAGACTTTGTTCAAACCGTCAACTGTGAGCAAATGACTCTCACTTAATAAACAGCCGATCAACCTTTTCAGTTGCTGCGAATCCCTCTTCCGTCAAGCATCCTGACTGAGTCGTTTCGACAGATGGTCAATTGCATCAGCCAACGCATCCGATGTGTCGTGCCTGTCACTGAAAGATGTTCACTTAGAGATGGTGAAGTTTAGGTTGCGTGGATATGTGTGTAATGCTACGTACCCTTAATAGAAACATGAACCCTTAGAATGGCGCTTTAAGGAGCTAAGCAACTAGCAGCGTCATTTGATTGGCAGCCGATGGCAACTACGCCGCCTACGCGATGCTATCAAGGGGCGTGTCTTGTAGAGCCTTTTAAGCCAATCAGATTCGACGAGGCTGCGGAGGCTGTTCGTTAAAGATGCTGATGTTGAGAGTAGAGGAGTGAGAAGAAGAGGAGACGTATCTTGATAAGATCCGCATCGACCAGACGAGACGGAATATTGAATTACGATTTCTTCCTTCATTGTAAGTGTTGCCGTTATTATGTTATTATGTTGCCTCCATTTTTTATGCGAACTAAATGAATAATTGCGCATCATAAGTAACTTTTAGTGGTGGGGGATGGCAAGGATGGTGATGAATAGTGATGTTGTGTTCGACTTGACCCCCGAATTTCGACCTGGTACCGGAACGAAACAAGAGGTTTTGCTATTTCGGACTTGATTTGGTAGAGCGCCGGTGTAAAAGCTGATCTCCATGACGTCACTTTTGTGGAAACTCAAAAATGTTCAATGATTTACATCACAACTATCGTCCTCACGCGTCTTCTTCGATTCTTCCTGTCTGCTGCCCGTCTCCATGACCCCTTTGCAATCATGGCCTGGAACCGACTTTGACTCTATGCCTGACTATTAATCTTTTATCGACTTAGCGCCTGTAAATGAGCTCATTCTCGCGACTTCGTTTTTGGGCGCAGAATATGTCTTGAGATTGTTGCTCTCGTAATCATTACGATAACGATTACTATGGCACTTCTCATGGACGTCGTAATTAATTTTAGTAGCGCCGATTGATCCATCTCTGACCTTAATTTGAACGGTTAGCAGATGTTTTTTGGCGTCCAACTCTCAACACAAAATTTCATTAAAGTTGATCATTGAAATGTATAACCGTCAACTTGCAAATCATATAATTATGTTTAAAAGTACTGTTACTTTATTTCTCCCGCCTTCTCGTCCGCCTGATCTCTTTGAAAACGTAGCACCTGAACGATATAGATAGATCTCCAGCGATTACTTTCATAACTCACCATCTTTAGTTGCAGTATAGAATCCTTTAGACAGTAATGCTTCCTCTATACCTCCATAAGCCAGCGTTGAGACTGTTTTTGGACTCACTCCAGTTTCGTGAGCTCTGCTTGATCTCAATCATCATTCACAAATATACTTAAACCTTATCGTTTCAGTTTATATACTTCCTGTCTGCCCGTCTGACCCATGTGCAGGCCAATTCCGTATATATCTTGAGTTCTATGGTATGACTTTAACTATGACTTCAACCATGACTTTAACTATATATTGGCCTATTATGACTATGACTTTACTTGCGTTTGAACTCGAGACAACCGTCAGTTGACACCTTGTATGTTACACACTATGGAAGTCACCAAATAAGATTAGATTTCAATACAGAGACGTTATGAGTCGCATAGCATTGCGCACTTAATGTCAACCGTTGACGCTTCACAATTAAGGCAAATTTCATCGCAGCATCTTTCCACGCGCTGTACATTCACATCAGCGTATACATCAGCCTACGGACATTGACCCATGCATGGCAATCCTCTGCCGCCTCTACTTTGATTTCTTCATGCGCCGCCGTCAAAACAAAATGTCCGTCCTCTTTCTGATCGCCTTTGAAGTTGGCAGTCAGCAGTTTTGCAGAACGGGACATTTCGTTATTCAGTGAAACGAGATCCTGGGAACAGACACATCTAGGTTCCTCGGGCAAATTCCCGTAAGACGATACGCATTATCCAAAGATATTTGGGTTGAAAGGTGATAAGGTTGTGACATGGGCTAATCCGAACGAAAAGATGGTATTTGCATTTATGACTAGAATCCTATTTAAGATATATGTATGTCCTATCGTCTTTTCATATCAACGCATAAAGCAGAGTGCATGACATCGCACGCCTCCGTCGTGTATTTATGTACGTATGTTTACACAATGTATGTATGTATGTATGTATGTATGTATGTATGTATGTATGTATGTATGTATGTATGTATGTATGTATGCATGTATGTATGTATGTATGTATGTATGTATGTATGTATGTGTGTATGCATGCATGTATGTATGTATGTATGTATGTATGTATTCATGCATGTATCGTATCGTATCTGGTTATTTATATAGCGCTTCTTACAGCACTAGCTATTCAGAAGGGCTCCCAGCGTGACAGCCCCGAGGAAATAAGAAAGTCTTCGGGCAACGATGGGATGAAGGTGAGAGCCTGATTAAAAGCTTGCTACAGATAATGGGGGCAGGTCATTCCACACAGAAGGGCTTATGTATGTATGCATGTATATGTGTATGTAACTAAGTATGCATGAATGTATTTAGACTTATATTAGTTTGCTTCCCATATGTATCTTTGTATGCACGTATGTTCATGCGTATGGGCGTCTATACAAGCAAATAATACTGTTCCTTTTATTATACAGAGACGATATACTGTATATTAATATATATATATACTCTATGTACATTTCGATCGTTAATACAAGCACTTGACACTCGCTTCTGTCATGCGGTGTGTGTCGAGAGGGAGCGTCACTGCGCAGGTATACGTAGGGCTTAGGCGTTATATAAATGCTCCGATTGAATGATCTGATAAATGCATAGGCGTTGTTTGGGTAGTATGTGTTTTTGCGAGAAAGAGTTGCGTTTTAATTATAATTATATAGGACCGAATTTAATTCCACAATGACCTACTTTTAGTCGTTAAGGATATGTCGCTTCAAAAAGTTCATGATCATTTATTGTCATTTATAATTTTTTTACATTTTCGTCTGCCATGTTTGTCTTTTTTCGGCGAGAACAATTAAGTTGAATTAATGTTTAAACTTTAAACGAATCGTTCGACCTCTGAACGTAGCTACAAACACGTGGGTCAGTCTCCTGCATCAAGACGACATGTCATGTCAGGCATAGATTGATGACGTCTGACATAGGGCGTCATGTATCAAAAGTGACATGACTGACAAATAACACCTGTTTCAGATAAATAGGTGTTTCTTCTCTTTCCAGGAAACCATCCGAGTAAAATCCACGGTGAGACCATTTGCTGCATCATTGTATTATGTCTGTCGTCATGGCAACCATTTCCCGTTCGGGACCGAAACCCTTTCAGCTACCCTACGACTCGAACCCTCTTCCTTCGTCTACCGAGTTCTCGCGAAGACAACAGGGTCACCTGCCATTTCCACCCCATCGACCTCTGACCTTCAGCTACCAATCATTGTCATCTCCGTCTTCAGACGACGACGTTCAAATTCCGTTTACCTTCGCCGGCGCCTCGCGGAACCGGAAACGGAAGCGAAGCCAGAAGTGCGATGACGTCACGCCGGTCCATGACGTCACAGCGACGTCTAACTTAGGCGGGAGTGCCCCGGACGACAGCTGCTCTTCCGGCGTGAAGTCAACGTCACCCATGTCGACATCGACATCGATTACTTCCGGTTCCTGCGAGCGAAAGACGCGGAAGAAGAACTACTGCCCAGGTTTTCAGAATTACGAGGAACTGCAGACTCAGCGAATTCTTGCGAACGTTCGCGAACGACAGAGAACTCAATCGTTGAACGACGCTTTCTCTCAGCTACGAAAGATAATTCCCACTCTGCCATCCGACAAGCTCAGTAAGATACAGACGCTGAAGCTGGCGACGAGGTATATCGACTTCCTGTATCAGGTGCTCAGAAATGAAGAGATGGATGCTCGGCTGTCGGCCAACTACTACACCAGCTGCAACACCTCCACTGCCTCCAGCAGCAGTAACCATGGTAACCAGGAACGACTCAGCTATGCCTTCTCTGTCTGGAGGATGGAGGGTGCGTGGCAGAATGGCGCTGGATTATACAGGTTGACAGACTGAGTGACTTTCAAAATGTATGAATGAATGAACGAATGAATGCAGAATGATTATTTGATTGATTAATTGACTGATTGATTGTCTCATTGAATGATTGATTTCATTATTGATTGGTTTATTGATTGAATGCTCCATTGATTGACTGATTGCTTGACCGATTGATTAATGCAACGATGGATTGACCGATTGCAATGCTCATCGCTTAGCGTGTAACTGAAAGATTGGCTCGATGACTAAAGACGAGGCGGAGGGAACTTGTTCTATATATATTGGTAAAAAATCAGTATTAAATCTTCCGCTTTGTTTCGTTATATATGTACAATATACATCTGCTGAGAGATGCCTTCGAGAACTCTTTCATATGACTGAAATGCAGTATTATATCAGAAGCAATAATATTTCAGTTAGCCAATCAGACGGACTGATGTGTATAGGCTATACTGTGGTGCTGAAGAACTTCTCTTGTGAGAACAATTACATTTCTGTTTATAAAGAAAGCTTTGTTCATTGTGAAGGCATACATCTTCAGTGTCAAAGAAGATGTATTGATAGTCTGTCTCTGTCGGTCTATCTCTGTGTCTGTCTAACTCTCGGTCTGTCTGTCTGTCTGTCTCTTTCTCTCTATGGTTATCTCTAATTATTTCTCTGTCTGCTTTTTTTCTCCACATTCTTCTCTCTGTCTGTCTTTTCACATGCCTATGTCTGTCTGATTGTCCCTGTCTCTCTGTATGCCTATCTCTGCTCTTGGGCGTTATATTTGAGCCTCACTATTATACGAGTGTTTATTTTGCAAGTGCAACATGAGAAGGCCTCGCATTCTATTGCGTTCTGATTTTCCTCTGACACATTCTACCAGACACAAACACACATTCATGTTCATTTAAACTTAGTAATTCTTCTTCCGATCCCATTCCAGACGTCTCCTCCCGTCCTATAGTCATCCAACCATCCATCCCACCCCTCACAAGGTCATCGCATCCACCTACCTACTTATCTCCACATCCGCCAACGCATATCCATCTAACGGTAACTTCCTTCAGTCTTTCCTTCGCCGCAGTGCCCCGTCTGTCTATCATCTCAATGTCTGCCTAAGGTATAGCATTTATGGGCATAACACATAGACAAACGCTTGTCAATAAGTTTGTGGTAAAAGTATATTCAATTTCAGCACCGGGTGAACTCGTACTCAAGCACAGTTCAACATTGTAGGGGATCTAAACTAAACAAAAAACATTACTGTACTGTATGTTAGACGGCTTCTGCTGTCGACGTTCCTCCTCCCGATGGGGCTCTAGACATGTTGTCAGCTGCCCACTGTGGGAATGAATCTGTCATTTTGGCTCCGAGGCTTAGAGGGAGCCAAGGACCTCTGTATCTATAAGAGCCCAAGTGGAAGCCTCCAACGTGCAGTGATTTTTCTGTAAAGGCCAACCTATAACTGAATACAGTTTGCTGAATGATGAGCTACTAGTATAATCGGTCTAAATGAACCATAGCATAGTGTAGGTTGGCATTGAATGTCCTTTTATGAGATCCTAACTCGTTTAATTCATTACGAGTTATCTCTAATATACAAGGATCTTAGTCAATATGTTCCTGCAAGGTATATCGCCAGTTGCACTCTATAGAGATAAATAGGACAATAGGCTGTCAAGTAACCAGTGACATTGCATTGTGTGCACCAAATTGCGATTCCTTTGACGCGGAATCGATTTCCGGTGTATATCCTCCCAAAGGTAGATTCAGTCTTTCATCGTCCATAGGTGGCGTTATTGGTAAAAATATAAAGAGCGGCAGGACTGATGGGCGTCTCGCATGGCTGCCATACAGCTAAATTCGACTTTCATGATAACTTATAAGCTTAAACATATTATTACGACTCAACACCTTGGAGTGCCTGTTTAAAGTAATAATAAACAAGTATATAAATGAATGGTAGGCCTATATTAGTTTTCATGGAAGAATACCCAGGGCATGTATACTGCCGACATTTGAACCACGTAGATATGACAATTAATGCATCTCGCATTCTACCGAACGTCCAGGCCAATTTGCATATGGGCTTCCATCAGGTCAAAACGCTTCGCAATTAAAAAATGACAAAAAATACTGAAGCGAATCATAAATTGTTTTTATGTGATTCATTCGCTTATTTTTCACTAAATTAGGTACCCGGCGTTCGCCCTACTGGGTGTTCCAGTTGTTCCCCGAGCGAACGGAGGTTTAAAGTGAAAACCTGCTGTAAAAGTGTGCAAATTCATAAACGGACAGAGAATAACACTGATGCGTACAAAGTGTTATCACTAACTTACAACTTACATACATTATTCCCGGCTGAAATATCCTCGCGAACTCTTCACCATCCAGCCAGCCCGCTCTACCCTATCGTCCTCTTGCCTCACTCTCACTTGACCCCAGATTACATATCATCTCAAGTTCTCCAACGAACAGAATTCAGGAAGACAATACGACTACAGGACCATGTCCACCCGCTGAGAAATAAAAATGTAGATACAACAAGTCTTGTTGTCTACTAAAGCATCAAGACCTCGAGAGGATTTCTGCCATTCAAAACATCAAGACTTTAAACTTGATGTTTTGGTCGATAACATTGGAAGAAAACAAAAGACTTTAATGCTGTCGTGCATTCGATTGATGGTCATTCGCATCCTGACTTACCGGACTATAGACAGAGGGGATTTCCCTCTCAGACGTTATTTCATATATTATATTGTGATGAAAAATGGGTTTGACTCTCATTTATCAATGATATTCGAGGTTCTAGAACCATTTCATATATCGGAATCATACGAATGCTCGTATCCATATATATATATATATAAATATATATATAAATAAATATAATCTAAACTAAACCTTCGCCGTTCGCTCGGGGAACACCTGCGACACGCAGCCGAGGAGTTGCTGAAACCCGCGGCCGTCCTTTTCCTAGTCTCTAGGGCCAAAAAACCTCTCTCAGGGCCCCACAAGGAAAGTTTCCTTTTCAGCCGCCAGGATCGTGTCGACCTGCTGTACATGTGCACGTGACTGCCACACATACATATATACGTACATACATATATTTACATACATACATACATACATACATACATACATACATACATATATACATACATACATCCATACATACATACATGCATATATATATATTTGCATGCATTGTGCATGTATACATATGGGCCTACGATACATACATTTATGCATGCATATGAATGTAAAACATAAACACTTTCCGAAATAGGTTCAAAGTAATCATCGTCTAACTCAGTGTAACCTGAGCAGTTGGTAAACATCGTGGTAATCTGATAGGAGACGGTCCTAACTAACTGTATCTAGATTGAAGAGAGGAGACGACTCCATCAGCAGCCAAGATCTGTCAAACTGTCCCATCAGGAAGCCTCGACCAGCGGCCGGCGGTCACCCTTTGAAATGCCCGGAATTGTTTCAAGACACTCTCCGTTATGTCCAGCTGGTGGTCCGTCCACTCAACTGGACACAGCGGGGCAGTCGACCACCACAACATCCGATCCACCTACACAAGTCTCAGCAACCAGGATATCAGTTGGCGCTGGACAGTGGGCGGTCAAGACCACCTGCAGGGGGGCTGGGTCATTATCGGCGGCCTCTTCTTTCATCTGATTAATTTTATTGGAAGAACAAATAGACGGCGACGGAAGAGTGGGATCCGTGACGAACAGGATTCAGGAAGACAATACGACTACAGGACCATGTCCACCCGCTGGCAAAGTGACCATCACGACTCTATCGGAGTTAATGGCGACCTTGTTTGCGTCGACCATTAGACGCACACTCACGCACATACCATACACAAACGCACCCACCTTCACACACTTATAAATATATATTTGTTCTTTTATATATATATATATATAACGAATCTCCATGCCATCTATGCTACCGTTTCAAAAACTGCGCGTGAATAAATTTTGTGCAAAGTCATACACTATCACATGCGCAGTTGAACAAGAAATTCGACACCTAATTCAACACATTTCCTTCATCGGTTCTTTCCGATTCTTCTCGGATTCACTTCAAGACTCGACTGGAGTGACTCTTGACGAAAAACGCTCATAGGCCTACAAGTAAAGCAAATGAACCAAAATAATTATGGAATTGTCATGTAGGTCTAGTGTTGATGGATGACTGTTGACATACATAAGTGAGGCAGAATCTTGTCTCGAAATTAGCGTAATACCTCGTCGGAAAAAATAAATGAAAACCTGAAACAATTTCATTAATAACAAACTGCAAATTACGTTTACGGCAAAATTAATTCCTCCCAGCCGTCTACTCCCAATTTAGGAATATATTTGTGCAACACCTTAAAGCCGCTCGAAGATAAAAAAATACGTTTCTATACATTCTGTTTTGCAGCTGTCAATATTGTCGTCACTCGGACACTGCAGAGAGATCTCGACTGAGCAAAGCAATTATCTTGCGTAAGTCATTAATAGCCAACGAGACGTCCGGACTTCCCAGACAGCATACAGGTCTACGATCATTTGCAGTTTCTAAGCATTTAACAAGTGAACAGGGTCAAACAGTAATTGTGACTATCATGACCATATTTTAGTGTAACACACCTCCGTCACAATACAAAATGACGTCTGTGATATTGGGACAAATTCTATGTCCATTTGGTTAATTACGACTGATTGTCTGAGCTGTAGCCCTAAAACTGCGATCAAAAGACAAATTGGACAAAGCAGTGAATATTCGCATCGCATAAGGTGCCCTAACCGTAACCATAACCCTATAATTTAGGAGGCAGCATCCCAATAATAGCTTTCCCCTACTGACGAGATACTAATCCATCGTTAGATCTACGACGGATCTTCTTCGATCAGTCTATTCATCTCGGACGCCTCTGCGTGTAATGCCAACTTCATCCCTGCCCCTCTTCCTTCCTCCACGCCATCTTCCTACTCCAGTTCTTCCGTTTACCCTCTTCCTGTTCCGATCCCAGACCGGTTCCGTATCTTTCGACAGATCCTTTGAGTGGTTTTCCTGTTCCTCTCCCAAATGGTCTCATCGCTGTCTCCGAACCTAATGGACACCAGATGAACGTATAGCATCATCCAAGCTCACCTCCCCTACACCCCTGCCTCTCCCACCTTCCCATCATCACCAGATTAATGAAATTGCCATTTGTAGCAGGGAGACTGACCGAAGGTCAGAGGTCGGCTGACACTGGGTCAAATGTCATCGGTTGATGAGGCTGAGGCGGTTGATGAGGCTGAAGCGATCGATGGAGATTTGTTTCAACGTTGCTGCGGTATCAGAAGGATGAACGATTGCAGGAAGAGACGAAAGTGATGACGACGACGATGATGCTGATCCCTAATCATTGTACAAATGCTTAGGAACGAAGATTTGAGGAGACTTTGAACAACCTATAGTCTGCCAACAGTTACACTGCTGTATAGAAAGCGCTAAATCAGTCTATCTTTATATAAATATATATTATATCTATATATATATATACTGGTATATATATAATATATATTTATATATAGATAGACATTGATAAGTAGGGTACTATATAGGCAGATCATTGAAACTCCTTAGAGTCTAATATCTCATGAAAGCAATGAAATTCACGGGTCACTAATGAAGAGGGAGCAGAGGCCTCACAAGCGACAGGTATGCTGTCGCCTTGCAAGGAATTCAACTGAGC